>JAPUBX010001773.1:0-72528 GCA_028672205.1 Proteocephalus fallax | reverse complement strand
CACGAAGGACAGGTATCTTTACCAATTGCATTCAGAAAATAAGCAGCTTTCTTTTCTTCAGCGAGATTATCTTGGGTTATATCACAAATGTCGACACGCTCAATATAGTCCAACACTTCTCGTTAAGTTGCATTAACTGATAAGAATTCGAGGTTCATTTTTGACAGAGTTGCGACGCCAAATGTCGTAGTATTGTATGGGGGGTTGAATTAACCCTGAATATAGAATAGACGAATTTTCTGTAATATCGGTATAACCCAAATAGTCAATAAATTGGTCATGCGGCTCCGAACAAAACCCAACACGCGTTCGTCATCCCGCAGCAACGGCATTTCGCTGTTCATTGGGTTTGCAATTCTGTGTTATGTAAAAAAATAACATCTGTATTGATGTTTTTACTTGGAAAATGGACAAAAAAGGAAGATTTCCGCGATAGAATACATTCCAAATAATTTACAACTGTCAGAACTGACATGGAAATTTTTAAACGTTTTGCAAGAAACCCGACTGCGGCCGTAAAGGCCGCAACGGTTGCAATTCAATGGCAATAACGTTTTTTGAACATGATTTTGCACAGATGTATCAAGCGAGGATGTTTTCGTTGGTCATTCTGACATGTCTGGGAAAAGCAAGCTGCAACATGTTTATTCGTCAAACTCAAGGATTCCTTATGTTATTCATTTTAGACATCAAACCCGTCATTTGGGGGTTCAATTCATAGATCATCTTCAAGTGGGATACACCGACCCCCTCCAGTCCTTCGTCTGCCGCCGATTTTACTCGTGATTGATTCTTAAATCATCCGGTTGAATTCGGTCAGCAACTCAGCTCAAGGCATTTCGCTAATTGTCCATTTTAGACATTAATCGTATCATTCGGCGCCTGAATGCGAAGATCAACTTTATAAAGAACCGCCCACCACACACTTACCTTGTAAACAGATACTCGTGGTTGATCCCTCAATCATTCAATCGATTTCGCCTAAAACAGCCTCCTAATGATCGGAATTAGGGCAGTTGTCATTCTTAAAACCACAACCATGGATGCTGCACGTGCTACCGATGTGAGCGGGAAAAACGACTACAAAACGGCCATCAGCATTCTAAGAATAATGCATGAGAAAAAGAACAAGAAGAACATTACAAAGAAGACGGAAAAGAAGATCAGGAAGAAAACAAAGGATCAACTTCGTCTTGTCATGTTTTCTAAACATCTCAGAAATGCCCTCCGTGCGGCCCTTAAAAAACCTCGAAAGGCCATTTGTTGTGTTGAAGACCCTGGCGAACCTCAACCAATCACGGCCCCTCAATCGGAGAAAAATCGGCTTTTGACAGCCAAGAATATGTGGATAGATTTGAAGAGGCGCTTAAAAGCAACAGCTAGTGTGTGGATGCGAGGTTTTCGATTTGCAGTTAATAAATTATGGAAGGTTTAACCCCTTGGTGTTCTTTTTATTGCAAACGTTTTTTTTATTTAACAATTTACAACCCACATTGACCGAAATTCGCGTTGTTATTGAGGAATTGGGTCACTTGTACAAGTTGTTGAATGCATTTATTTGCCCCCTAACAGTATTTTCTGGAAGGCTGTATTGTTTCTTTTATAGTACATTTAGGACCACCGTTATTGCTCGTATATGTCAGCATTAATTTTATAACATGAAATCGTTCGCATAATCGGATCAAGTCTTACGGGAATCTTTTTTCCGTTGAATCAAAAATTTTACGAATTAAAATGTTTAAAAGAAAGGAAACGCGCCGTGTGTCGTTCTCTCTTTAGTTGGATAGTCCTCACTTAAAGCATCACTCTCAACTAGTGTACATGTTCCAGCTTTAATGTTTTTCGTTCCTAGATACATATGTTTAGACAAAGTCACTGTGTCATGTGTGACGCTTATTGACCGTTCACTTCTGGGGATAAGCGTCGTGGCGAGGGAGTGGTTAAAATATCCAAAACAGTTCGTAGAAAAGTCGTTGGGTCTATCTCGCGATTAGTAATTAATTAAAGATTCTCCTCTAAGAGCTTCGACTGCTGCTGCTGCTCTACCCTACGATCGGTAGTCAGTCGAACAGGCGACCTTGCAAATGCAGTCGGACTGGAGATTAACACGTTTGCTGAAAAAACTCTTCTCAGACGAAGCTCATCGTCATTTGAATTGGTACGTAAATAGGGACGATAGAATTAACGTGAATTAACGGTCAATAGCAAAAGAAAACATCCTGGATTGATACATCTGTGTCAAATCTTGTTCAAAAAACGTTATTGCCAATGAATTGCAACCGTTGCGGCTTTTACGGACACAGTCGGGTTTCTTACAAAACTTTTTACAATTTCCATGTCAGGTCTGACGGTTGTAAATTATTTGGAATGTAATCTATCGCGGAAATCTTCTTTTCTTTTCCATTTTCCAAGTAAAAACATTGATACGGATATATTTTCTTACATTACACAGAATTGCAAACTAAATGAACAGCGAAATGCCGTTGCTGCGAGACGACGACGGGGTTTTGTTCGGAGCCGCATGACCAGTTTATTATGACCAAACGAATACCCCAGGGGTTACTGTGCTCTACATTGCCAATGCGTCTGGCTGAGGTCCGATAACGTGCCGTGGGTCACCAATCGGTCTCTTCACGCGATAACTGCGACAGTAAAGGGCCAATCGTAGTACAGAAAATATAAATAAGGATTGAAGAGTGTTGTAGCCCGTAACCTTTCGCTTAATTACACATTTTATCATTACAATGCATCGCTTTTGACTACCAAGCCTTAAGAGCCGACGACTTACTGGACGAATCAATCGTTATACGATTTTCTAAATCCAATCTTTCCAGAAAGTCGCAGAATTGCAGCCGTCCACGCAAGGAGATCAGAAGCCAGTCTGAAGGAGATGGTAGTACAGTTCTATGTCAATGATAGCATGCGTAAATGTTCCACGTCCGGTTTGAAGAAGCCAATCTACCTTTTCCGTCAACGGCAGCTCCTGGTGCACTGACGTGGGAATGGCGGCAACGTTGTAGAGTAGTTGACAGATTCTCCGTGTCCGCTCAGCGACGCACTTTAATAGTAATAATACTAATAAAAATCGACAAATTCAGCCCAAAATTCCCAAAACCATTCCTGCGCTTATCTGCAACAAGACCTGCGATAGCGATTGGGGTCTGTGGAACACACGAAAACACGTTAGAATACATGTTTTATCAACTGCTGTGTTACAAATAATCGAATAAAAGGCGGATGTAATTGTTGTCCGGCGCTGGTTACCAATTGAATTGACGCTTCATGACGCTACAACCGATAATGGCTGGACCCGTCGCCGACACCAAGAATTTGCATGGGAATCTGGATCCATCTTGGATAATAAGGATCATTAAGAAGCCAATGATTTTCAATGAATGACCAGTGATACCAATAATCGACTGGTCGGTCTTCTGTATACATGGACGTGAACAGAACTTCTTCAATGCATTACTGGGAATGATCGATTCCACACTCCCGGTATCACCAATGACTGACATCATTTTTCCATGTGAATTCAGAAGTTCCTTTGAAATATGGCCAGCGCTCTGACTGCTAGTACTCATCAGAGCCATATCGGATATATTGTTGTCGGAATCGTTAGTGATCGCACAAACCTATGATGTGGCCAATTTTGCCACAATAATAGCATTTCGCATCACGGAATTTACATTGCTGCCGTGAATGCAATTTGCCACACGAAGGACAGGTATCTTTACCAATTGCATTCAGAAAATAAGCAGCTTTCTTTTCTTCAGCGAGATTATCTTGGGTTATAGCACAAATTTCGACACGCTCAATATAGTCCAACACTTCTCGTGAAGTTGCATTAACTGATAAGGATTCGAGGTTCGTTTTTGACAGAGTTGCGACGCCAAATGTCGTAGTATTGTATGGGGGGTTGAATTAACACTGAATATAGAATAGACGAATTTTCTGTAATATCGGTATAACCCAAATGGCCAATAAACTAGTAATGCGGCTCCGAACAAAACCCAACACGCGTTCGTCATCCCGCAGCAACGGCATTTCGCTGTTCATTGGGTTTGCAATTCTGTGTTATGTAAGAAAATAACATCCGTATTGATGTTTTTACTTGGAAAATGGACAAAAAAGGAAGATTTCCGCGATAGAATACATTCCAAATAATTTACAACCGTCAGAACTGACATTAATATTGTAAAACGTATTGTTAGAAACCCGACTGTGGCCGTTTAAGCCGCAACGGTTGCAATTCATTGGCAATAACGTTTTTTGAACATAATTTTGCACAGATGTATAAAGCGCGGATTTTTTTTCCATTCTGACATGTCTGGGGAAAGCAAGCTGCAAGCTGGTTATTCGTCTAACTCAAATAGCAGTGCCAAGGATTCCTTCTGCTATTCATTTTAGACATCAAACCCGTCATTTGGGGGTTCAATTCATAGATCATCTTCGAGTGGGATACACCGACCCCCTCCAGTCCTTCGTCTGCCGCCGATTTTACTCGTGATTGATTCTTAAATCATCCGGTTGAATTCGGTACGCAACTCAGCTCAAGGCATTTCGCTAATTGTCCATTTTAGACATTAATCGTATCATTCGGCGCCTGAATGCGAAGATCAACTTTATAAAGAACCGCCCACCACACACTTACCTTGTAAACAGATACTCGTGGTTGATCCCTCAATCATTCAATCGATTTCGCCTAAAACAGCCTCCTAATGATCGGAATTGGGGCAGTTGTCATTCTTAAAACCACAACCATGGATGCTGCACGTGCTACCGATGTGAGCGGGAAAAACGACTACAAAACGGCCATCAGCATTCTAAGAATAATGCATGAGAAAAAGAACAAGAAGAACATTACAAAGAAGACGGAAAAGAAAATCAGGAAGAAAACAAAGGATCAACTTCGTCTCGTCATGTTTTCTAAACATCTCAGAAATGCCCTCCGGGCGGCCCTTAAAAAACCTCGAAAGGCCATTTGTTGTGTTGAAGACCCTGGCGAACCTCAACCAATCACGGCCCCTCAATCGGAGAAAAATCGGCTCTTGACAGCCAAGAATATGTGGGTAGATTTGAAGAGGCGCTTAAAAGCAACAGCTAGCGTGTGGATGCGAGGTTTTCGATTTGCGGTTAATAAATTATGGAAGGTTTAACCCCTTGGTGTTCTTTTTATTGCAAACGTTTTTTTATTTAACAATTTACAACCCACATTGACCGAACTTAACGTCGTTATTGACGAATTGGGTCACTTTTACAAGTTGTTGAATGCATTTATGTGCCCCCTAACAGTATTTTTTGGAAGGCTGTATTGTATCTTTTATAGTACATTTAGAACCACCGTTATTGCTCGTATATGTCAGCATTAATTTTATAACATGAAATCGTTCGCATAATCGGGTCAAGTCTTACCGGAATCTTTTTTCCGTTGAATCCAAAAATTTAACGAATTATAATGTTTAAAAGAAAGGAAACTCGCCGTGTGTCGTTCTCTCTTTAGTTGGATAGTCCGCACTTAAAGCATCACTCTCAACTAGTGTACATGTTCCAGCTTTAATGTTTTTCGTTCCTAGATACATATGTTTATACAAAGTCACTGTGTCATGTGTGACGCTTATTGACCGTTCACTTCTGGGGATAAGCGTCGTGGCGAGGGAGTGGTTAAAATATCCAAAACAGTTCGTAGTAAAGTCGTTGGGTCTATCTTTCGATTAGTAATTAATTAAAGATTCTCCTCTAAGAGCTTCGACTGCTGCTGCTGCTCTACCCTACGATCGGTAGTCAGTCGAACAGGCGACCTTGCAAATGCAGTCGGACTGGAGATTAACACGTTTGCTGAAAAAACTCTTCTCAGACGAAGCTCATCGTCATTTGAATTGGTACGTAAATAGGGACGATAGAATTAACGTGAATTAACGGTCAATAGCAAAAGAAAACATCCTGGATTGATACATCTGTGTCAAATCTTGTTCAAAAAACGTTATTGCCAATGAATTGCAACCGTTGCGGCTTTTACGGACACAGTCGGGTTTCTTACAAAACTTTTTACAATTTCCATGTCAGGTCTGACAGTTGTAAATTATTTGGAATGTAATCTATCGCGGAAATCTTCTTTTCTTTTCCATTTTCCAAGTAAAAACATTGATACGGATATATTTTCTTACATTACACAGAATTGCAAACTAAATGAACAGCGAAATGCCGTTGCTGCGAGACGACGACGGGGTTTTGTTCGGAGCCGCATGACCAGTTTATTATGACCAAACGAATACCCCAAGGGTTACTGTGCTCTACATTGCCAATGCGTCTGGCTGAGGTCCGATAACGTGCCGTGGGTCACCAATCGGTCTCTTCACGCGATTACTGCGACAGTAAAGGGCCAATCGTTGTACAGAAAATATAAATAAGGATTGAAGAGTGTTGTAGCCCGTAACCTTTCGCTTAATTACACATTTTATCATTACAATGCATCGCTTTTGACTACCAAGCCTTAAGAGCCGACGACTTACTGGACGAATCAATCGTTATACGATTTTCTAAATCCAATCTTTCCAGAAAGTCGCGAATTGCAGCCGTCCACGCAAGGAGATCAGAAGCCAGTCTGAAGGAGATGGCGGATGTTATTTTTGTCCGGCGCTGGATTCCTCTTATTGTATATTTTTTCGCTGTAATTTTACCCGGCATTAAAATATCTGACTCATTAACCCTTCGTAGGCTCTTTCTAGTGTCCTGCCTATGCTCTTAATTCAAGAAATCATCATTCAATAGTTGTTCACTAATAGCTACTCGTATTTTAAGCTACTCTATCTAAGTAAATATCTCTTCGACAAATGCGTAGTCTAAACCGTTACAATTCGGTCATTCCTTATTTCTCCCGATTTTTAGTTTAAGACAATTTATATGTCTAGTACTTTTTATGCTGTCTTGGTAGAGGTGACTTCTAACTTTAAATATTAATTGTGTTTTACTATACTGACTATTGTACCTCAATTTTACTAATATACGATTCCGCGTTGCTGCACGTGTCTTCATTGGTTAAAGGTCTCGGTTGGCCATTTGGGTTATATCGTCATTACAGACAATTCGTCTATTCTATATTCAGGGTCTATTAAACCCTCCATACAATACTACCACAATTATGCCAAAACAATTGCGTCGAAAAATATCGCCGTAAGTACAATCTATGTTTGTACTAAATGTCCCAACAAAAAAAAACAGATTGAATGTTGAGTACCTCAGCGGTTACAAAACCTCGAAAGGCCTGAAACGGAGAAAAATCGTGTCTTGACAGCCAAGAATATGTGGGTGGATTTTAAGAGGCGCTTGAAAGAAACAGCTGTTTTGCTGAAAAAACTCTTCTCAGGCGAAGCTTATTGTCATTTCAATAGGTACTTAAACAGGGACGACAGAATAAACGTTAACGGTTAATCTAGCAACTACTCGAAAACGTTGCCACCATTCTCGGCTTAGCGTAACAGGAGCTGCCGATGACTTAAAAGTAAGATTTGCACCTTCTAAGCGGATGTGGTACACTTAGGCATGTCATCGTTGGAAACATAACTGGACTACCATCTCCTCCAGACTGGCTTTTGATCTCCTTGCGTGGACGGCTGCAATCCGCGACTTCGACTGAAGCCTGCCAGGAGATTTCCGCGCAAAATAGGGAGGACTCGAGAAATTGGATGTTTACGAATTACCTGCCATTTTGTCATGCCGCATTTCACGGCAACTTGAGCTCACGCTATCACGAAATAGTTGAAGAATTTCCCTAATTGATTCAATCACTGCCATAATCAGCATGTAAATTCGCCGAGATCCACAATTACATTCTATAATTCTGTATCACTTGCATTTCGCTACTTAATTGGATTTTAGTAGGACGTTCGATTGCAAAAAAGCCTATCTAACTTACCTGTGTTTTACCACGACACCGCACGGGTTTAAACTTAAAAAAATACCAAGCATTCGCCAATATGACAACGCCTTGCAGTGGCTACACTCATTTCACAATTCAGCCGTCATGTGTGGTGATTAATAATTGCGATCTTGCTTATCATTCTTTCTCTCTCAACAGGATCACACCACCCCACGACTGCCTTCTTCCAGAACAAAGACTCGAGAAACATACTCCCTTACCCAACCTAAAATAAGTAGGATATTCCGGATATTGTTACTGAATGAGTTTTTTTGTGTTGAGTCATATTAGGCCGCAGGCTCCACCCCTAATAATGGCTTTCTGTCAATTACTTTGAGTTTCAGCTTTCCCCTGGAACCCAAAAATGTATAGGTTTCCCGGGGAAGGTTGATGGACTACCACCACGGATCGTCAGTTGGCATCGTTTATGGTCAGAACTATGACGGGATCTGATCGTCTTCGAGCCTCGGACTTTCGCTCATGGCCAATGAAAACATGTTTTTCAAATGCTTTCGCTTAGGTCCATGAATTTCACCTCTAGCGCAGCCATACAAACATCCCCGCCTGTCTCGTTTGATTATTACTTCGGATCCGAAAACCAACGAAATAGAACCGAAGTCCTATTCCATTATTCCATGCAAAACCTTTCAGACAACATCGGCCTAGTTTGGGCACTCAAATTTGTTCAAAAGAAGCGAAATGGTTCCGGGAAGAGGCAGCATAAAAACATTCAAAGGCTGCTTAAAAATTCGTCTTTCTTGGAAGATAGGATTAAGAATATCGTCTAACGATCGATTCGTCCAGTAAGTCGTCGCCTATTAAGGCTTGTGAGTCAAAAGCGATGAGTTGTGTTGATTAAACGTGTGATTCATCATGCGGCCTATAAGCGTTGAATTGAAAGGAACCTTTGCCTTATAATACGGATATGAATGACGTTGCTGCATTGGGTCGTCGATGACAATGGTCTGCCTGATAAAAGCGCAAGTTTCTGGTGTCTGGGGTCTTGAGAGGTTCTGCCCTTTTCACGCCCACAGTTCCCGATCGGCGAGTTCTTGAATTTAGTTGAACTTTTATCCCCGCAAATAACGACAGTTAGTTTATGCAGAGATATATTGATATAGTCGACCCCTCCCACGCCCGAAACCTCGCGACGTCCGGGCGAACGAAAACTTAATGAGCGGGTACTGAAAAATTGACGTTTATTCGAAAGATTGTTTACAGGCGCCCCTTTTTACCTTGTTTTGTCGAACGAATACCTGGACATTTTTTAAGAACCCACGAAGTATTGCAAAGTGTTAAAAATGTACTTCCGGGAAATAAAAGAAGCAACTTTTACTTCATAAGCCTAATCTTATCCTTTTGTCTGGACACATTTAGCTTATATTTCATATTTTATTTCGAAAGAGAAAACAAGATTTTTGATAACTCAAGATTGCAGACAATAACGCATTTGGACATCTTAATCGCTTCAAAAACTCTCGTTTTGTAGTCGTAAATCATGAAACCGATAATGTTGATGAGAAGAACTAGAAGACGAGATTATTATAAAAAAAAACTATAAAGGGCTTAAAAGTCAAAACATTTAAGGCCGGAGAAAATTGCTGGGGAACAATATACAATGAAGGGAATTATACAGGCATGGACAAACGTTTTCATACGACTAGAGCTTAGGCCACGTCTCCTGAACCGGCGAGCTTATACACAGAGACAGCGAAATTTACTGAAGACGGCATCAACATGATCAAAATAAAGCCAAGCAATTTTGATTTCGATTTCGAGGAAAAATCATGGATTTCAGGAGTGTAAACATAGGCCCCTAGGGAAAAAATAATGGAAATGCATTTTTATGCATTCAACAGAATAGCATTCTCCGAAAAGATGCTTGCAATTTGTGCACTAAAAGTCCACATTTGGACGCAAGGTTGTCCAGCTTATAAAATAGACGCTTGGTTAACCAATTGCAATAATATAAATCGCCTGACGCAAGTATTATTAAGACAAACACCGGGATGTCTTGCGTAGACCCTTTTTAAAGCCTCACTCGTTTGCGTCTCATATCGATGCAATCTTAATGGTCTTAAATATTTTTTTATAACCGTTACTTGTGCCTCTTAGAATCACACACACATTCCATTTACTATGATGAGGAAAAGGAGGATTGCTTTATATCTAAACTAGTCGAAGAAACTTATTCAATCGGAATTCACTGTGCAGATTGTGACTTTATTTATTTTTTTAATTTTCAGCTTTTCAATCAGCTAAACTTCTTCGAAGCAGAATGATACCGTCTATTCTTTAAATGTACTAAGTTGGTCTCAGATTAAAGCAGATAAATTATAATCGTCGTATTTTATCGATCGTAATTTTTTTGTGTTGCTGCTTGATTGACTTAAACGTCGAATTGTTTGTCTGACTCAGACGTTAACCGATTAAATTAACTTTGCAAATGAGACAGCGTACAATGCAGCCATTCACAGACGTTCCTCTGCGCACCTGAGCACTGCGCACGTACGACTTACCCCCAAAACGCTATTAAATGCATCCACATGTACAGGTAAAAACACTCAACGACTATAAACAACTTGACATGGATACTACACAAACTGTCCCGGCTGCAATCCCATTAGCCCTCTTCGGGAACACGAAGAACCGTCTCCTCGTCTGCGGTCCGGCGAAAGATAGCGACGGAATCTCGTGTCTGACGACATTGGCACAGTTCGAGGAAGACGGGCAAATGAACATTCGTTTCCCGTTTCTGTGGTGGCGCGGCGTTGCCAGTCTTAACGGTGAGTTGCCGGTCGCGATTTTTTCGTTTTGTCTCGTTAGCAAAAAGGTCACATTGCAATGCTGTTTGTCTTTAAGGCAACGTCTACTGCATTGGTGGCTCGACGTCAAGCAGTTCGAGTGCGTTGCCGACAGTAACGGTGATCGACAGCCGGACGGGATGCGTCACGCAGGGGCCCTCACTCGGGACCCCTCGCTGTGAAGCAGCTGTTGCCGCGTTTGTCAACGAACTGTTCGTCTGTGGCGGACACGGAGGAGGCGGTGTTGGTCGTCTGTCGAGCGGCGAGCGCTGGGTTGAAGGAAGGTGAGTTATTTGTGTCTTTTTTGTTATTGTTTTTTTTATTATTTTCTCAATCATTGTCTTCTTCTTTTTCTTTTATGCCCGCAGTGCATCCTGGCGACCACTGCCACCACTAAAGGGAACACGCTGCCTGGCTGCCGCGATTGTCTTGTCTGGAGCCGACGCACTTCTTCCAAACGCACCGCATCTCCTCTTAACTGGAGGGTCGGATGGCTGTGGCCAGTCCGACGTGTCGCTGCTGAGTCTTGGCGGGGACGAAGATGCGCAACGATGGATCGAATTGGCGCCGATGAACCACAGGCGCTATGACCACGGAATGGCTTTTTTCGCTGGACGGATTATCGTTGTAGCCGGTTATTACTGTGACTCTGTGGAGATGATGACCCCCCCGCGGGAAGTCGGCAACCCCGGACACTGGACTGACCTCGACCCAATCGGTGGGTGGTCCGCCAATTTAGTTGTCCTCGCAGTCCACCAGAATCGTCTGCTCGCTTTCGGTATGTCATGATGGAAATTATTTCCTTTTTTTATCACCTGCGAGACCCAATTCCTTCTTATAACAGAAGGCTTTGACGAGGAAGAACAACAAATTGATGAATTCGTCGGTGACACAATCGGACAGACGGTCGACGAGAAGGTGAGATTTTCTCATGTTTCATTCGATTTACATGCACTTATGTTGTTGGACGACTGACGCATTCGCTTTGCTGTGGCAACCGCTGTGTTGTTAGTGACTGCGTTTTTGCAAACATTTTATCAACCCGCAGACAAAGATTCTCTTTTAATTATTCCGTTTGTGCTTCTTTGCAGGTTGATTTGAAGCGGTTCACGTGGCGCCGCATTGCTGCTTTTCCGGATGCTCTAAAGTGGATCGACAACGCCGTCATCGTTCACATCGGCAGAGAACCCCCAAAATAACCCCAAATAATTTATTTGATCAAATATATTGCTATAACGCATACGCCGTCAATCAATTGTTTTGCTTACTTTGGGGTATTGGTTATTAGACTAATTTTGATTTATGGATTTAAATGGAACACAAGGTGGCAACATGAATGACTGTTTCGGGATCTCCGACTAATTACGCTGCCGGAAAAGTGTTTTTAGGAAGATCAATTGTTCATCGAAAAGGAAAAATATTGGTTAAATTCGACGAATTTTATAAAATGTGAATGCTTTTGGTCAGTCTTATTGTAACAATAGACTAGCAACGTGACTTTGCTTTACGATTTTACGAGCTTCGAAGCTTAAATATTTTGCATTTCTATTTAATCGGACAATCAAATAGATAGATCTTTCGATTAAAGAAGATTATCCCGAAAACCGATTCGTATGCGTATCTACAGTGTGTTATTTTCCTGTGATCACTCCAAAGCGCTTCCCTTTCAAGATACTAATCGCAATAACAGGCTACAATAGAATGCATGTTAGACGTATTATTGTTGTGCTTTAGAATGGTGTTTATGTTGGAGACCGTGTCTGTATTTGATGAGTCGGGGACTGGTCTTGGGAATTTGGTTTTTGAAGCAATTTTCCAGGTCAAAAGGAAAAGTGGTTTTTTAGCAGAATGCATGATCTTATTGAGATTATAAGAGGCATTTAAGGTCATTTATTGCTTGTTAGCAAGGGCTTTATGTTAAATTATATTAAATTCCCACCTTTTCGCAGGTTGGAGAATGCCAGACATTGTTGTGTCCCCGACTGTCAACATCAGAACCTAGTTAACCATTTCGTTAACCATATGGTTTAGTCGCTGGCATGTTCTTTGGCGTGCATGGAAACACGAATTTGCTTTAAGGTTTGACGAGCTTCGAAGCTAATCTCCGTAACGTGTTTTTTACACAAGGTGAACCGAACTCTCTATGCGCGCATACACATGCTACAATGCAATATTTTGCATTTCTGTTTAGTTAGACAAACATAAAGATTTAACCGTTTTTAAGGATGATTATTCCGGCTGCAAATTGTTCCGTGATCACTCTAAAGTGCTTCTACATGCTAATCGTCATAGCAGGTTATAATAGAATAGAAATTCGACTTATTACTGTTTACTTATACCAACATCCTGTTTTCCAAAAATCCCATGCCAGCAATATCAATGTATTGTCAACTGGTCCAGTATTGTTGTTGTTCTATTTGTCGAAGCCTTATTTCCAGAAAGTGTTGTCGGTCATGGCCTATTTATATATCTCCCCCATATTTCTGTTGAAAATGTCAATATGATCGCAAACCTCCCTGATTGTGTTTTGATGTGCAGCGGCACACGCATGTTTAAGGCCTTCATTCCAGCGTTCTCCAATTTAAAAAAAATGACAATTGGGCAGGAGCCGCTCAAAAGATGACTCGCTTCCCTCATTTGCGTCGTTTAAATGTTTTCTTTCCGGAACTCGAGGTGTTATTTGCCAGTAAAGCAGTAATGCGTTATTCTAGCACAACTTTAAAAAAACGGCTATTGTTGTATCCAGTGGATTCCAGAGTGATTGTTGCAAATCGCAGCCGTGAAATTAATGCGCTTTGCCCTTTTTCTAAATGAACAGCTATGTGGAAAAATATCGGGTTTATGACAATGTTTATGGAAATTATTTGATATACTGCGTCGTTGTTGTTAATGTATCAGACGGTTTGGTACTGTGTTGTTATTCGATATTGATCACCGCATCCCTGGCACTTTCTTTTCGGGTAACGTAAAATACATTGCATTTCTTATTCTTAGACTTTAATTTATCAACGATGGTTATAACACGTGAATCATGAAAATGATTAGCAAAAAGATATTTAGTTATAAATACTTTACATAAAAAATACATAAATAATGATACATAAGAAATAACAAATGGATGAATATGTTAAATTTCAAAGGTTTTTAACGCAGTGCATTAGAGTACATGCGAATTCGCGTATGATATTTTGTTTGGTAGAATGGGCTTAAATTGTGAAATGGGTACCCTCTGAGGGAATTGCTTCTTTGCAACGTGAAAATCTAGAAGCAAGCGCGACCTTATTTAAATATTTAGAGGCGTTTCTTTGCGATGTTTTGTTTGTTAGGATGGACTTTAGTTTCTGTAGGTGTTTTCAGGTTACTAAGCGACCTATATTAGATGTTACTTTTGTAACAACTTATACTAGTTATACTGCTTTTATCAATTTTCATGCTACAAAGACGTCTTTTACATCCACTTATACTACAAAAACTACTTCCCTCAGTGTTTTTTCGACATCGTTTTTTCCTAAAACGGCTGATTATTCGAAGACTACTTGCAGCACTTAGGGGTACCCTAAAAAATATCTTCTAATATTATAATAAATTGATTTGGAATGCCAATTATCCCCTAAAGCTGTCTTGATGTTTGCAAAATTATTGACTTGTTGAATGCTCTTCACAAATGGCTACGCAACCTTTGGAAGAACTGCAGTATACAACGCTATTCAGTTGTGTTTCTTAACGAAAAAATTGCAATTTCTTTAAAAATATTTGCTTGGTTCTAATTTTTACAATTTTAAATGTCACATCTAAAACAACCCGTTTGACTTTATTTTATTAGCTTAAACATAACAACATAAAGCTTGGTTGATAATGAATAAGAAAACGTATATTAAGCGTCGCAATAAAATGGTTTAAAGGAAATCTTTTCTATTAATACAATTTAGAATTATTTGTTTTGCAAAGTATAAACTTTTTATACTGCTTTTGTTCATCTTTCGAAATTGCTTCACTTTAAATACATAGAATCTATTTGTAGCTGATAACATCTTCATAATCCTAAAACAATATACATTTAAATTTTAAAGAAATCGCCTCGTGCATTAAAATGTGTAGTCAAATAACGAGACGCCAATCGTTATTTCCAGCAAAACTTAATCCCCACCAAGAGGCCGGCTTTTTCCGTTGAGGCAATTAAAGAAGACTAAAGAGTGTTCGATTAACCAACCTTTAAATGTTTGTAGGGTTTGTGTTCACTGTATGACAGCGCGTTATGAAAAGCGGTGGATGACTCATGTTTACGATGAGTAACGTTTGTACTTTAAACGGATTAATAACCAATAAAGACCTTGAGATTAGTCACTTGTCCAGAAAGTGGGTGATAACACAATGGAAAATGCAACGTCTTTTATTTCATTATAACACAAAATAACATACTTTTTTACTAGATAAACTTGTTGCACTTCTCCCATTTCATTACAGAACCCCATTTAAGAAACATTATATCTGCTTTACCATAATGTGGCTTCTAGTTGGCTCTTATAAACCAAATTAGTAAACTTTACAGCTTAATAATCGTCCACTAATTCGCGCTTTCAATCCCATACATTAGGCTACTTCGAAATAAGTGCTTTAAGAAATTTATGTCACGCTTTGAGCCATGGAAGGAAACCAGAAACGTTTTTCTGGTTTAAGTAATCGCTTGAGGCCACCGGTTAAGCACCGTAAAAATTGGCAAATTTAAAGTCGTATGAGCAGGTTTGAAAGATTGTTGTCTTACGGAAAAATAATATTGTTCAGAGTCTGCAAAAGACACCCGTATTCTCCGGAATATGTTTTTAGGTTACGTCTCTAGGTCCACCCGAGTAGGCTTGACCCAGGAATCGAACCCAGGTATCTCAGCAATGATGCATACACCGTCAGCTTGAAAAAAAATATAAATTTATCAGTTCTACACCAAAATTATATAACAACGTAACTTTATCAATTTAAATTACCCTATAAATGTGTTAAATGTTGTTTGAAATGTATAGCACTTAAATAAATAACAAACGTTGCATTGGATCGTCACAGTCAGGTATTTGTTAACTTGTATAAAAACGTGTGTATGCGACCGCTTTACATTTTTCGAAACATTGTCGGTTTCGAAATATTTAAAAAGCCCAATTCGAATGAGACAGCTAAAGACTCTAATTGGTATCTTTCACTTTCATCAGTAGTTGGGTCGCTGTGCCTTCTTCGTTCCTTTCGCATTCGCCGCGAACAACTGTAGTGAGCTTTGTTCTCATGAAATTGAAAAGAGACTGCAGCGGACGTGACGATGGTTTGTTTCGAATATAAGCACTTACGCGATGAGCAAGCCCTACTCAAGAAACAATACTATGCTCTACATTGTAGTGCATATCGCTTGAAACACGACTACCATTGAAATTGGGAAGAACACTGTTTCTATTGACGCACACACCCAGATGTCCTTGAAACCTATTCCCAAGACTTCTTTTCATATTTCCTTATTAGGATTGGTCATCTAATCCTCGACAGTCGCGAGACTGATTTCTTCTTTTCAAATGCTACTAAGACAGCTTCACACAACTTCTGATAATTCTCACTCACACAACAAATACGAAATAAGTTGGATCAGTTAATATAACGCGTAGCTGTCGGTTTATAAAGAATAAACGTGGCTTGAAACGAATGAGTCATACAAGAGCCTTCAATATGGCACGGGTAGAATGACGAATCAAGATAAAGGTTAAATTTAAAAGGGATAAGAAGAATAAGGTAATAAATGAGGACGATAGCAGAAAGACCAGTTCATGAGGATAGAGTAGAATAAAGAGAAGGAAGAGGGAATGTAAGTAGAAAAACGTTATGGTAGTGGAAATAAGTGTGGTACTTTGGCGACAGCTATAAAGCAGGTTGATTATCACCCAAGAACACACAAAAGTCGCTGTATATAACTTTGTAACTATCGGTTTTTATTCTACGCAATGCGGCATATGCCATTGAACCGTAAAAAAAACAAATGGACCAAATCATACAACTAGTTTTAACAAAAAACCTTTTTTTAAAAAAAACAGCAATTATCCTTTAATTATGCCAATTGGAATATGGTGACATTGAATGTTAGCTTAACAATCTGAAACCTGTGAATTCAGCATTTTTTTAGGATTGAATACGATGTACAGACGACAACGTCGATAGAGTTGCAAAAGCTGATAACCATAGTTTCCATGCTCCAGTTCGAGAATGCAGACGGTGTTTATGACCAAATCATATAAATAATATGCAGACAGGGTGATTATTAAATAAATAAACTGAAAATATGCGACTATTTTCCTACAAATAAATGCTTTAATTCGGAAAGCCTGTCATCATAGGTTTGGTCTTCTATGCTCTGAATTATTCAGGTAGGTTCTTAAAAGCACGATTCAAGGCCACGGCGTAGTGGTGGCACTACGACGCAAATTCAAAGTTTGTGTGCCAGGGCTGACATTTAAGCATGATTCAACGCGTTTGTTCAAATGCAATTGATAGATTTTGTGTGGGGGCAGATCTTGAAATGGTCATGTGGATTCCGCCTTCAACAAATGTCGTAGACCATGGTTCTTTGTTCGCCGGTACAGACTTTTAGCGATCTAAAACTGCATAAAACCCTTGTTAAGCCAATATAATAAAACTTATATCATTCAACTTATTGCATATCTTTCCCCTTAGTTTCCTCTGACCTCAAATGCTCCGAGTGCTAAATCTTTCGTAGGTTTTTTGGTGGCCGTTTTGGTCGTTATCAGCTTTTACTCGACCGAAGACGTTCGAGAATGTTTCCCGACTGTAACAAAGTGTTTTCTTTAAATAAAGCAGATGATGGGCACCCAGATGCAAAATATGTCATACAAATGCAATAAATAATAGCGAAACAACACTCATACTCGAATTTCAGTTTGAAATCATCGAAAGTCGTTTTTAAATACTCGCAAACGTCGATGGATGTATAAATGCGAAAACCTGTGCCCCGTTGTCAATCAATAAGCCTTCATTTTCATCCGCCCAACTAGAGATTAGGCAGAAGAGTTTGTCAGCTTTCGAATTCTCCGCCTTCACGAAACGCACTACCCTGACTTCGTCATACTGTTTGCGAAGGAACTTCAAAGGCGATACATCTCGGCTAACAAAACTGTAGAAATCATGGCGGTTTGTTCCTCCCGTTATCTCAAGATATATTGATCGCTTTGCAAGGGTGATTTTAAATGAAGCGATTAACAGTCAACCCGACATCGCACACTTTATAGCCATAAATTTCCCTGCACACTAGGAGTTCATATTAAATCAGTTAATTGCACAAGAAAAAAGAACATTAACCAGTTCAATCTTAATATAAATAACGATACAAAAGACAGCTGCTATGCAAGCGGAAGAGTACAACGGGCACTTAATTGACCTGGAATGCTGCATGTCCGCCAAAAACCGCCGAAGACAATGAGTTGTGCTAATGTTATCTTTAGAGCTGAGTTGTCAGTTCCGAGTGTAAACCACAGTATACGCTTGTTTCAGAGTCTAAGGTTTAAGAAAACAATACAGTCGTATTATGATTGGTCTTCTTCAATGCAAACCAAATCCAAAACAAAATAACACACGTGAAAAACGAAGCATAAACAACCTTTTTTTATAATAAAAAATCGTTTGACTATATTTAGAAGTCGGAAACGAAAATTATCAAATCAATGTTTTAACTTTTATGTGTTTTGACATATGTTGATTATGATGTGTCATTCCATGTAAACTTTCATGGCAACTCTTGCAATTAGACCTGTCTGTAACGGTCTTCTTATATGCGTCGTTTAAAATATTGTCCCGTTTAGGCGGCTTATTTATCAAACAGGCCTACGAAAGAGTCCGTTATTTTGAAATATATATGAAGAAGTATATGTAGAGAGGATACGATTATCGTAACACGAAAGTAAAAAATATTTAGGGAAGGCCATTTTTCTGAGATAATGTGTCACAGGTATTTGACGGATTTCTGTAGAACGTGTTCTCGATACGTTGGTGGGGAACGCGTTTTTTTTGTGGCGGCATTCAGTCAACGGTAGTAAATGCACAGGCGTATTGTTCCATTTTTATTGGGGACTTACGATATATGTGAGTCCCACGGTTGGTTCGAAGGGCGAATAACTCCGTCACTTTGCATTTTGTCTAACATCTTAGTGACTTGTTTTGTAGCGGGAGAAAAATACGTCGTGAAAGCTGCAAGATGGGTCTTGTGTCCACTTTTTCTATTTTTAGGCGAATAATAGACGTCGTGCCTAACCGGGTGTCGTTTCAGGCGAACATGTTAGAGTAATGTTCGAGAAAATTCATTAGGGAGGTCTCGTCTGCAGGTTAAACATCTGAATAATTTTCGAAAATCTCTTGTAGATCGGTGACGATAGAGGCTATCGCGGCATAAACCTATTTGGAAAGGGGTTCATCTTCGTTTGCATTAGACGACGCGTTAAAGTTGCTAATGGCGTTTGTATAACTTAAATTTTCTTGTTATACCCGTCTTTGAATAGCCCGTGTTTGAGTTTAAAATCAATTCAAAGGATAAAGTCACAGCCGAGTTTGGAACAACTTGCGCAGGGTGTAGTGAGGTGCTGACCTCCCATAACTACGGTCCGTTCGTAAACACTCTTAACGGCCAGAGTGACTATGGAAGGTATGTGCTTGTAAAACGGAAGGTTCAAGCTTTTGTTTAAGGGTAGGACGGCTGGTTTTAGTAAAGAACACGTAGCATCCAAATCAATAAGACCCGTGGGGTGTCTTCCGTGAACGCAGCGGCGGCTATTAACCGGAGGGCGTCGAGGAACTAGGCGGGAGTTCCTTCCGTTCGCTGGCATCTCGGTAACAATTGTGACGCAGACACCGGTTGTTCGAAAGTTCAGCGGAGCTTAGGGCACAGCTCTTCTTCATCGTCTGCTTGTATGAATCGCGATTACTCAGGATCAAACATTATATTATTCTGATCAGCCCAAAGGATCTACAAAAGGCGTTC
This sequence comes from Proteocephalus fallax, assembly GCA_028672205.1. Classification (NCBI taxonomy): domain Eukaryota; kingdom Metazoa; phylum Platyhelminthes; class Cestoda; order Proteocephalidea; family Proteocephalidae; genus Proteocephalus; species Proteocephalus fallax. The sequence goes on along the minus strand of JAPUBX010001773.1, from coordinate 52,793 downwards.
CGATTGACAACGACTGTCCGCCCGCAGTTTACACCAAGTCACAATACCATATTTATTTAACCCAAATAAAGTGTATGGAATTATTATAGCATGCAAATTTAATGTAGTCTTTCTTTCCCTTTCCTATTAATTATTAAGTAGCATGTATTTATTTTAAGAATTTTTATTGTTTCAATTCGACCAATCAAACGCATTCATATTTAATAAAAATCGTCCAATGTAGCCAATGCATTTGCCCTTTGATTTACTATTCCTTTTTCTGAAGGACACCTTTGTGGCAGCGTAATTATTTCGAGATCCCGTAAAATTCATTAATGTGGCCACCTTGTGTTGACAATGAATGTGTTTTAACTATATATTTTTGATAAAATAATTAATTTGGCTTTATTTTAGGGGTTTTCTGTCGATGGCAACGACGATGGCGCCAAAAATGTTGTCTAGAGAATCCGGGCAATAGGCAAATCGGCACCACATAAACTGCGTCAAATCAACCTGCAATGAAGAACAAAAAGAAAAATTAAGGGAGAATCTGTGTCGGCGTGTTGATTTAATGTTTGCCGAAACGCAGTCATCATAGCACCCTGGAGTCAGTGGCAACGCCAATGCGTAAGTCGTCCAACAACACAGAAGTGCGTGAAGAAATCGCACCTTACCGTCGACCGTTTGACCGCTTGTGTCGCCGACGAATACCTCAATTTGTTAATTTTCATTGCCAAAGAATTCTTTTATGTTAAAAAGAAGGAATTAAGGCTTGCAGAAGATAAAAATACTACTTATTTCCATTACGACATACCGAAAGCGAGCATACGATTGTGGTAGACTGCGATGCGAACATACGAGGGTGAATTCGCGCTGATTGGGTTGAAATGAGTCCACTGGCCGGGTGCGCCGACTTCCAGCGGTGGAGCAAACATCTCTACAGAGTCGCATAACAGACCAGCCACATTGAGAATTCGCTCAGCAAAGAGAGCGATTCCGTGTTTGCAGACCGCCCGTAGTGCATCGGTGCAAATTAGATCCATCGTAGCGCATCATTGTCCACCACAAGACTAAGCAGCTACACGTCGGACAGCGACTCACTCTGACTTCTATCACCCGACCCACCTGTCAAGTAGGGATGCGGTCCGTTGGGCAGAATGGCGTCGTCACCAGACTAGACAATCGCGGCTGCCAGGCTGCCTGCTTGCTTGAGTGGTGGCAGCGGTCGCCTAGATGGACTGTGGGGAAAAAAGTCAACGGTGACTTGGAAGGAAACGGCGGACAATAACAACAACAACGCGACGGACACAAAAAACTCACCTTCATTCCACCTAGCGCTCGCAGCTCGACATTCGACCAACCCCGCTTCCTCTGTCTCCGCCACAGACAAAACGTTCGTTCGCAGACGCGGCAACAGCTGCCCAACACCGATGGGCTTCGAGTGATGGCGCCTGCGTAACGCGTCCCGTCCTGCCATTGATCACCCTGACTGTTGGGACGACATTGGAAGACCTTGTCGATCCACCAATGCAATAGACGTTGCCTGAAAGACCAAAAGCACGTCGATGTTACCTTTTTTGGTTGCGATACAAAACGAAATGGTCGTGGCAGACAACTCACGGTTGAGACCGGCAACGGCGAGCCAAACGAGATGCGGTAAACAAACGTCCATTAACCCATCTTCGGCGAAGTGTGGCAAAGCCATTATACACGCAATTTCGTCACCGCCTGTTTCCTGAAAGGCAAAAAAAATGCCAAAGAGAATTGATGTAATAATTTATTAAAGCCCATACAAATGCCATTGAATCAGCATCGGTGAAATGAAACAGAAACGGCTATAATAAATCGAATTTTAAAGGGTTTACGCCAGACATCCTGTTGTAAGACGATTTAAATTATTTTTATTCTTTTTCCAACCGTCTTTTTTCTAAGGGTCATTTTCCAAGCGGCCGAATGTGGACACTGAGTGCACAAATTGAACGCGGCTTTTTATTCCCAACAACCAACATCATCAGTCGGTTCCGATTGCGTCGAGTGAAATCGATCGCTTCGCAACATGTAGGTTGCACAACCGGTTTATCCGATATAAATGCAAATATGTCCGACGATTAAATTAAATTTGGAATTAAGAAAATTAATAACTAGAAATTCCGCCGGTCAGATAAGAAAATATTTTAAGGCTACCTGATCACCATTGCTGTCGTGCCTGAAAGCTTAATATTATGAATGTATAGGTGCCGAAGAGGATCACTGTAATTCATTACGTTTTCCATGAAAATAAAATCATAAAAGATTCTTGGATTTTGTTTATATAAGGGGAACCTTTCGACGATCTTAAAAATTTTCGTCCGTTTTCAAGTTTACTTTGCATGTGAAGAACTTTGCGATCGCTTAGACGAAGCGAAGTTTTGGAACGTTGAGAATGTAGACTCAATTAACTTTTTGAAACCATAATCGATGAAAATTCTAAAGTTAAACCTCTAATCTTCTGAATCATTAGTGAACATTAATTTCAAAGAAATATAAATACTTGGCCTACCTGTACAGTTTTCCCCGGCCGTAAATTGTCGGACCTTCAAGGCCTCGTCTTCTAGTAGCCTTCCTATTCTTACATTCAATAAATCATTATTTTACGCAACTTTAACAGTTATCTACAGATCGCTACTCGTATTTTAAGTAAAACGACCCCTTTCCTTTGTTTCTTTTTAATTTTATATAAGCGTTTATATTTTCGACCAATATGTAGGTTATACTGTTTAATACCCACAAAAATGGCGTCATATCGGAATTCTGTCATTCCTTATTTTTCCTGATTTTTTAGTTTCACCGGAGAAGGTGAAGCAGCTACTAAAATAACAATTTCATTTCTAGTACTTGTTGTACTGTCAACGTTTTGGTCCTCGTGAGCTCAATAAAGCCGCTAAAATAATAATTATTATCATTAATTTTGTATCCTAATTAACAGTTTTGCACAAAAAAATCTTCCGCAAATATTTCCTACGAATCGGTGCTTGAGGGAACTCAAGGAAGGCGTATTGCTTGGATCTGCGATTCTGACATGCGTGGTGTATCCATAAACATAGAGGCGGGTTTTTTCCAACTGGGTGTTTAACAGAGAGTATGATTCAAAGAAATGAGGTTATTGTAAGGCTTCTCTGAAAAGATGTAAGCTTGGCTTTCAACATAGTGTCGTTAACTAAAACCAGGATCAAGCGATCAACAATCGACAGTGATCCGATAACCTTGGGCAATGAAATCAATGCACATTATTTGGAGATCGTCACAGTCCAGCTTGAAAGCTCCACTTTCCTCTTTGAAAAACTCTTTTTCGAGTTTCTCTATATTGACTTCCTAATCAGTAACGGGTCGACATTCCATTTGATGACGTCCTCGTTGTCACGGCCATCTCTGGGCGGATATTTCGGTTAGCCTGCTTGATCAGCTTCACTATTTTTTCTAAATAGAAAAGTAAAACTGCGTGCTGAGCTATCGTTAGCGAGATCGAAAATCCCAAAAAGTCCGCGCTTCAGAACGGCTGCGGTTACGTTTAAAACAAAACCCTTAATCGAGACAAGAACTACAGAACCACGTAAAAGCATACTAAAAGCGTTAGTTATAATTAAATGAAAAGAACACGATTCCATAATTATCTATTTAGTTATTCAATAACCAAGTTAATATTGTCAACCGTATTCGAATGATCGACATTGATCCTTTTAAGAGCAGCAATCAATAACTATCAAGGAGCATACTTTTAATGATAACAACTCTAGAGTCTAATTGCGTTCACAAATAGGGACCGTGTGAACTAAATATTTAGGTCGATATCTTCAAGGTTTAAACACAATTATACGTTTAGGTTTCCGTGACAGTTTTCTCATTGGAAGACGGCCCCCAACGTGATCAAAAAAGACCGAGTCTTAAGAAAGAAAGGCGAACAATTGGCGATTTTCTTCATAAGACTATTTAAAAACCATTTAACAAACAAGCGAAGTACTCCAATACTAAGCTCAAAGTACAATGTTTACAACGACTTCATTCATGTCCGTATGAAAAGGCATTTGTTCATCTCAATAAAACACATAGAAGCCGCATGATATTTACCACGTACACCAGTTGATGAAGTCAGATTAGTTAAGATAAAGCGGGAGGGTGGGAAGGTTGGTAAAGAGGAGGCAGACAGGGGTTGGGAAGGTTTGTGAAGGCGAAGCAGAGAGAGGGTTGGCAGGTTGGAAAAGAGGAGGCAGGTAGAGGGTTGGCAGGTTTGTGAAGAGAAGGCAGTGAGAGGGTGGGGAAGTTTGTGAAGGCGAAGCGGAGAGAGGGTGGTCAGGTTGGTTAGAGAGAAGGCAGTGAAATGGCTGGCAGATTGGTGAAGAGGAGGAAGTTAGAAAGTTGGCAGGTTACTAAAAAGAAGGCAGAGAAAGTGTGGGCAAGTTGGTGAAGAGGATGAAGTGAGATGGTGGGATGGTTTATAAAGAGGCAGAGAGAAAGTCGCCAAGTTGGTGAAGAGGAGGCAGAGAGAGAGTGGACATGTTTCGAAAGAGGAGGTAGATAGAGGGTTGGCAGGTTGGTGAAGGCGAATCAGAGAGAGGGTTAGCAGGTTGTTTACGGCCTATTCGTTTATTCTTGTGTGTCATTACTGCGTTAGGACAAATTGCCAAAAAAAACCTGACGACGGTCACGCACGACATTGCAGTTTCTCAATCGGCGAATTACTAAGACCTACATGGCCTCCATACCTCTTTTATCGAACGGAAGACCTTTAGTCTTTTTTGTGTTTTTTGCAGCCAAATATTTGCAAATAAGCACTAACCAACCTGAGCAATCTTTTCAGGTCATCTGCACTAGGAAACTCTCTGGCAGAATTCGCGACAGCTTTAGAGGTTTAGCGTTATGCCCGCCTTTATAGTATTTTTAAGAATGTCATATTCGTCCACTTTATTCGTCTGCTCCACATTGATAGAAATTAAAAAGTCACATGTATCGTGTAAACGTTCAACTAGAAAAACGCCTACATTGCAAGATTAGTTGGTATGTCAATCAGCAAATTCCGAGGATAATTTATCATTACTTGTACACTTCAAGAACAAGGTCAGAAATTCAACGGCATTCCATATATGAAAGAAATACCTTGCAGTGACTGCAAAGACGTACAAAGCATCTGCGAAAACGTTTTGGGTCGTTGCGCTTAAGAGTGGAACTCAAAGCGAGCTTACGTTGCCTGTTATTCTCACACCGCTTATGATTTCAATTTATTTAATCAATTGAAATGCTTTTTAAACAGAAAAATATATTTTTTTAGTTTAAATGCATCTTTCCCTGGCGAAATCTTCTAAATAAACACGAGCATTAAAATACATATTTTATTTTTAATTAATAATACCACAATGTTAGGAGCCAAAGTATTTATTTAAACGCCATTGAAATGAGTCCGTCCAAGGGCACCTTTCAGAGAAATATAACGAGACTAACAAGGGCAAAGTTTACAAGAAGCTCCCTGATGATCTAATGTGGGAACGTTTTCGTCATCAAGGGAATAACGACATTCGCCTTCTGACAAACAGACTAGGGCCCGCCTGTTCCACTGCGAAGTGATTTTTGTAAAGTCGGCCGTGTAATTCAAAACCAACGACGGAAATATGTTTTTTTTGTCCGTCCTCATGCCCTTAAATTATTGAGGCCAACCTAGATGTATGTGCTGATATGTTAACGTCCTCGATGGTAAATTTTACATCAAAGCGCTGGTGACAAAAAGTCCTTTAATTTACCGTGCATTGTTCGCGGGTTACTTAGTAAAACGACAGTTTGCTAACAACAGCTGACCTGAGGGCGTCACGACCATTCAAACTGATTTTAACAAGCTCTTCAATAAACGGATGAGTAAAAGGCAGTGGGAATTTCTTTCCTTCCGTCCAATGAATACAACTGACCCAAAAAGCCCACTTTGAAGTGGCCTTATAGATTTTTTTGCAGAAAGACCAAGAAGCTTCTAATGAAGAGGTAAAAGGCAAAACATTCCGCCATGATCATGCTTCCGATAGTGTTGTTCACTAGGTAGCGAATCTTGTGGAGTCCCGTTTGGTCGGCGAGTGAGAGCGTTGCTCCGACGGAACGCAGCGCCCCTTTCGACTCTGCGGCACGGTCCAGGGGTCCAGCGAAAGTTCCGCCAATGTAGAGGTCAACTAGACCGACCATGTCTCCATTGGCTGGAGGAAACGGAGACAACACACAGAGAAAGAGAAAGGCGTAACGCCGTAGACGCAGAACCGAACCAATAGGCAAAAGCATGCCAGCATGTCATTTTCAATCTGTTTTCTTGTCTGCCATGAACCCTTCGGAAGTCGCCAGATATCGGCCCTTGTTTAACCCTTAACCTGGTGTCCTAGGTAATGCAACAACGTTAAGGGGACGATCAACAGTACCAACAGTCGCAATGTGGCGTCCTAACAACTACGCACTTGTTCTGCAGAAGTCCACCCGTGGCCGTCGGCGTCGTCGTATTAGATCCCGGCACTCCTATCTTGCTCAGTTCAAACAAATACACATACAAAGTTAAGCAACCCCAAAGCAATCACGAAATAAATTGTTTTTGATATAAAAGGTGATACATCACCAAATTATCAAGGAATGTCAAAAGAAGAAAACTGCGTACCGTAATTGAGTTAAGATAAAGAAAACTTCGAAGCACTTTGAAGATATCCTATACAAGGGGGGGTTAGATAAGAAGACCAAATGGATAGATGCGATAAAGGATCACAAAAGGGATCTCCAATTGAGGCAATTTTACGAACAGGTTCAGACGAACGCTTACCTTTATCTGGGATCCCGTGTAGTGCTTTGTTCCTTTGAAAACCCATGATTTTGCAATAGGACAACTGTTTCGTTCGTGAATGTGGACCATACGACCGAAGGTCATTAGACCAACCAGAGAACTTTAGGGCAGAGAACTAATGAGCTGTTGGATTACAATCGTAAAGATAAACGGCATTTCTAGATAGAAAACAAGATCGGCTGCTCAAACTATCGCCCAGTGAAACTTGGGCGTGTTGAAAGGTTGGAATAGTTTTCATGTCGGCGGCTTCGCACTCGGCCCAACACGATTTCCGGCAACTAGTGAATTGGGTGTAAATGTAATGGATGTTGTAACATTGGTTCATGCGATTGACCTCGCGTCAGATAAAATGCTAAATAAATTGTAAAATACGAAAACGATTTTTTCGGGTAGTCAAATTGTTTTCTAAATAAAAATAGATGTGCTGATACAAGAGAGGACATTAAATGACCGTGTCTTTAAAATGTATCGATAGGTATTCTATGAAATATAATTTGTTTCAGAGTAACCCTAAACAAAGTTAACGTAACCTACTTTTTTTTAAAAACATGTTGACGGCGATGAGTGCAATTTTATGCCTTTGGTAAGACCGACGCGATATTGAGTAACCTTGGGGATGTAGAACCAAATAGACAATAATTGTTTTTACTAACCTACGCTGATTTTCATTAAGAAGCAGAATGTGCATCAGCTTTAGAGTTTTTGAACAAGACTGTTGCTTTCGTCATAAATTGTACATTTTTTTCGTGAAGTCCACCGTGATAATAATGCACAAATCAGATGTATCGCGCAAAAGTTGAATAATAAAATACTGCTACATTGCATAATTCGAGAATATGTCAATCACCGAATTTCCTGTATAATGCTTTGTCATTTTTTTCTTTTAGATTCGTCGAGTGCTATCAAGAGTACTTTAGTCTGATTCATTACTACATTCCATATGACATAGAAGTAGTTACTGCAAAAAGGTAAATCGCAGCTGCGAAACCTTTTTGTGCTTTGCACCCAAGAGTGGAGCTCAGGGCGAGCTTACGTTGACTGTTTTTCTAACCACGCTTTCAATCGCGTTTTATTTCATCAAATGAAGTGCCTTTGAAACCAGCAGATATTGTGTTATTGTGTAAATACGAATTCTCTTCAAAACACATGCTTCACCATCCCTCTTAATTGTTAATTAAAAATATCGCACACTGTAAAAAGCAAAATAATTGATTTAAACGCAATTTGAATAATTCCGTTCAAGTCCACCATCCATAGAAATTTAACGAGACAAACAATAGCACCGTTTATTAGAAGCCCCGCAATGATGTTATGTGAAAACGCAAACGTGATCAAGGTTATTACGACATTCACCTTCTGAAACACAGACAAGGGCCTGGGTCACCACATGTTAGGCCGGGGAAAATTATTGGGGAACAATATATAATAAAAGGAATTAAACCGGGATTGCTAAAGCATAAACCATGTCTCCTGAACCGGCGAACTAAGAAACAGAGGCGACAATATTAACTGAAGACGTCATCCACGTGATCACTCCATTATAACCAACTGTTAAAAATAACGCCGAGGAATTTCGATTTTGAGCTCGAGGCAGAATTATCAAATGAAGAGATTTCAGGAGAATAAACATCGGCTGTCAGGCAAAAAGTAATGAAGATAAATGTGGTGATTGCTAACTCTAATTATTAATTGTGTTTCACTATATTAACGTATATCGTAGGTTACACTTTTGAATACGAACTATCGTTGCTGCACGTGTCTTATTCGTTAAGGGTCTCGGTTGGCTTTTAGAGTTACACCGGTATTACAGACTATTCGTCTATTATCCATTCAGGATATATTCTACCCTATATACAATACTACCACATTTGGCGTCGCAACAATGTCAAAAATGAACCTCGAATTCTTATCAGTTAATGCAACTTCAAGAGAAGTGTCAGACTATATTGAGCGTTTCGAAATTTGGGCTTTTACCCAAGATAATCTCGCTGAAGAAAAGAAAGCTGCTTATTTTCTGAATGCAATTGGAAAAGATGCTTATGCTCTGGTGAAAACTTGGTTTATCCGGATATTCCTATTAAAATGCCACTTGCCAAGATCCAGGAAGCTATTATTCAGCATGTTCAGCCTATAGCTTTTGAAGCTGCTGAACGGAGCATATTCCATACTATCATGCGAAAATCCGACAAACAAATTCGAGATTTTATACTTCTACTTCAGACCCAGGCAGCAAAATGCAACTTTGAAGCTCAGTTAGACACGCAATTGCGCGACCGTTTAATTGCAGTCATCAATGATCCAAATCTCCAAAGACATTAACTATTACTAAAAAATCCTACATTCCAAAGTGCTCGTGCTATATGCGAACAATTCGAAGATGTCTCGAATATTATCAATATTTCTCATATTCCAGATCCTGTGTTTCACTCTAGATCTATCCCAAGGAGACCAAACACGCGGATATTCAAAAATCGCAAAACCAAGACTGATAATTCATTCAGTACTTGCCATTCATGTGGCAAATTGCATTCACGGGAGCAATGTAAATTCCGTGATGCGAAATGCGATAATTGTGGCAAAATAGGCCGCATCAAGTCGGTCTGCAAATCCAAGGTTTGTGCGATTACGAACGATTCAGACGACAATATATCCGATATGGCTCTGATGAGTTGTACACCCAGGATATGTGGTGATTACGGGATGACACTCAATCGCCGATTGTTACAGAATACATGTACAACTCCGGAACCCGAGGATATCCTTTATAAATTCAAGGGGTCGAGTTTCTTCTCGAAAATTGATCTAAAAGATGCCTATCTGCAGATTCCACTGGATGATGAATCCAGTTTGCTGACAGTGATTAATACACCCTTTGGGTTATTGAGGTACAACTTTCTACCTTTTAGGGCTAAATGTTGCCCCGACTATTTTCCAGGAGTGCATTAATGACATATTGGATGGCCTAAATGGTATTGAAGTTTACCAAGATGACATTTTTGTCCATGGTGTCAGCAGGCATGATCATGACGAGAGACTCCTCCAGCTATTCCAACGGTTTGTCGAGTATAATGTGGCAGTTAATCCGTCGAAATGCAAATTTGCTGTCCAAAGGTTTAATTGCCTTGGGTTTACTGTTGATAAGTCTAATTTTTACCCAGACAAGAAAAGACTGAATTCTTTGGTGGAAATGCAGTCCCGTCGAATTGCAGCCAATTACGCTCTATAATGAGAGCCATTCAATAATATTCGCGATTTATTCCGAATTTTGCCGGTATCGCTAATTGGTTATTCGAGCTTCAGAATGCGCCAACCTTCCAATGGAATTCCATGCACGAGCAGACATTACGAAAGTTACTCGCCTTTTTGAAGCATCGCGAAGCCTTAGCGGTTTTCTGGGCTGTGATGCGGTTGCATAAATACTTATTCGGCAGACGATTCATGATTGTGTCTGACCATGAACCTTTGAAATTCATTTACAATCCAAGTAATTCACTGTCAAAGGCTTCTGCAGCTATGGTGCAACGGTGGCGTCTCCCTTTGAGCGCCTATAATTATGACGTGGTGAATCGGCCTGCCAAACGTATCCAGCATGTCGATTACTTATCCAGAACTGCCACTACAGAAGAGATTACGGAAGGCTCTTCTCTCCTGCTGCAACCACTGCCTGTGAGTCGCGATGATCTCATCTCCGAGACGCGATTGGCATTCAAGAGAATTCTAACGGCACACAGAAATGGCTGGAATAATGCTGATAAAAAGAAGTTCCCACATTTCTACTCTCGGAGGGACGATTTGGGTTTCACTCCAGAAGGTCTACTATGTTATCAAGATCGTATTGTGGTACCACCAGTGCTGCGAAAACCTGTTTTTGACGATCTGCACTCCGGTCATCTTGGTGTTGATAAAATGAAGTCATTGGCAAGAAATTCATGCTGGTGGCCGGAACTCGAAGCCGATATCCGGCGAACGGCTGCCGGTGTTATGGCTGCTTGCACAAGTTGCCCTCAAGGCCTTCTAAATGGTCTCCATGGCCAGGGTACTGTGAGCCATGGCAACGAATACATGCTGATTTTTGTGGACCATTTCTCGGCAAATACTATGCTCTTGTCGTGATGGATTCATTTTCACGTTGGCCTGAAGTATTTCTGACGACCAGTGCCAATGCGGACTTCACCAAAGCGGTGTTTCGGAAGTTATTCAGCCGTGAAGGCATTCCGCTCGTTTTGGATACGGACAATGGTACACATTTCACCGCCGACCATTTGGTCACTTGGGTCAAAGGTCTCGGATGCCGGCATTCGCTCACGGCTCCCAGACATCCTCAGTCGAATGGCTTAGCAGAGAACTTCGTCAAGACCCTGAAGGCGGCTATATCATCGATGAAACCAAGTACATTTACAGATTTAGATCGGTCTATCGACAATTTCCTAATGCAGTACCGTAATGCTGATCAAGCTATTACTGGTAAAAGTCCGGTTGTGTTATTCAAGGAGCGCAAACTCAATACATCGTTCTAATGCCTTAAATCGGGAGAAGTTACCTTTTTCAAAGGGAATGATTTTCGACCGTCTCGAGGTCTTATTCTTGGAAGAAGTGGGAATCGTATGGTTACTATCCTCGACGTCACTGATTTATCAAGTCATCGTCGGCATGTCGATCAAATCCGATTCGATGAACCATCTATGCCCGTTATGGATTCCTATCCTTCGGAACCAGCCGTGACTGGTATTCATTCCAATTCTTCTGATCCACCTGATCCGGCTAATACGACTCCATCCGTTCCAGACCAAAGCTCGCAAGGTCTACCTCGGCGCTCGGAGCGTTTGGGTATGAAATCGCGGGTCAACTACCGCATGCCATCGAAGCTGCTGCACCGAGGTGGATGTGGTGATTGCTAACTCTAATTCATAATTGTGTTTTGCTATATTAACGTATATCGTACGTTACACTTTTGAATACGAACTATCGTTGTTGCACGTGTCTTATTCGTTAAGGGTCTCGGTTGGCTTTTAGAGTTACACCGGTATTACAGACTATTCGTCTATTATCCATTCAGGGTATATTCAACCCTATATACAATACTACCACAATAAATTTTCAGGCTAGACGTGTAATAGTAAATAAAATAGAGATAACACTGTGCCTTGTAGTACACCGCAATTATTTCGCTACGAGGTGGAGGCTCCATTTCCGACTTTTACGTGTAGTCGTCGATTAGCTGTCTCCTTGTGTAATCAAGTGCGAGGCATCCAGTATATTGGAGATTGATGTGTTTTTTACCTGTAGTCAAACTAAATAGGAATCTTCAACGCTATAAATGACAGAGGCAGCAGAAGCAAGTAGTTAGAGTTTATCAGCATTGTATTGAACAACAATCATGAAGAGTTTAATTCTGAAGAATTCTCGTAGCTGTTGTTGTTAACTCGAAGGCATTTATCATATCGAAGATTATTTTAATTTGTTTCCGTCAGAACTTTGAATTCCACTTTATCCGCGGTTGCTTTTCAATGAACGAGCAATTTTCGTTCTCTACAAATGTCGTTAAATTAGCGAAACGTAAAACGAATATCGGCATATCTTAAATTGTTCCTATCCACGTTTTATATTTGCCTCTGTTCAAGCAGCGTAAAGGTTATGGAACGAGGCTGTTTTTTAAATTCCGTGTATGGCCTGCGTGTTACATTGTTGAACCACTAAAGGCCTTATTTTAACGGTCGATGGCTTCTTAGTGTTTCTACAGCGAAATCTTATATTGTCATTGCAGACCAAGAAATCTTTATTTGTCGTTAACTGTTTTCGAAACTGTAACTTTAGGTGAAGGGCATTGTTGCGTTGTAAACGAATAATCCGCAGATAGCGCTTTACATTTTAATTTAAGGTTTCGATACGGTTACAGATTGCGCACATATTTGTATATTGTCTTTGCTTCTACCATTACTAAGGATTCTGCAGAACGGGCTTCTTCTTCTCATGACCAGGTTTCTCCTATTTTGCTTCTTTGCTGGTCTAGACAGTTAGAGATTTTGACAAGGGTTAATTATCCATCTCGTTTTGAAGCGTGGTAAAGCTATATAGAATTACGTCCCCTGCTTACATCTTTTGCGACCTACATGTCGAAAAGATATTAAATAAGGAAAGATGACTGATTATATCGTAATAGCGTTTTTATCCCAAATCGACAACGCAGCTCAACTTCAGTAAACGGTACTGCAGTCGGCAGGTGCATACGGTGGAAGGCATCGCGGAAGACTGTTAGTCGGCTGACAATGATCGGCGAAGTCGACGACGCGAAAAATAGCTGAAATGTGTAGCGGATAAGTCGGTAAAACATTTGTGTCGTCCGATACAAGTAATTTTCATCGAAGCAGGGTTGTTACAAAAAAGGTTTTCAATCCCTGCTAGTTGAAGCCTAATCAAATTGTATAAAATACAAAAGCCGTTTTATAATTTAAAAATTTCAATAGTCCCTATTACGGCCCAACATGTCCAGTGAGAAAAAACGTTTAAATAAAACATAGCAGACTAATAAAAAAAACGAAGTCTCGATTCTACGATGTGTCCAGGCGGCGATTTTGATTATATAATTTGTCAAAATTAAATTCTTCTGAAATCATTCGACTAAACATCATAAAAACTACTTTTCTCCTGGTCGATAATCAATACGACCCAATAGTTTATCGACTTGGGGTAATCGTTTTTGGTTCCCAAATGGAATTATCATTTATTAATTCTTTATGCGTTTCCGCACTGACACTGGTTTCTGAACGAGACATTTAGGTGCTTAAGGCTTTGTATAAATAATACAATGGTTTGCTTTCCAGCCTTCCGCGGAAGTTCGCATCGGACCTCCTAGAAACAGAATAATCTACCCGCTCTGTTACTTCATTGTTTAACAAAATCACGTTTTATTGTTGGATGTAATAATGTCGAAAATTACCTTAAAAAGTTCGTGGATTTGTATTTTAAGAAAAAAATCTGGAAAAATTGCCTAGATGACGTCCCGAAGGCTAACTCTTTTTCCAGGGGAGTCAGAACCAATACCCCTGATAAAACAGTGCACACTTCTTAGTGATTGGATGCTTCGGTTGATCTTTTTGATCCAAATGACCGCCATCTGTTTTTAAATTTTCTTTGAGTGACTCTGTACTCCCTGCCAAAAAAATAGAATACAGGCTTGGAAAAGGCGTTGTCTAGTTTAGAACGGATGACATTTAAGTAATAATTCATTTATTGTTAAAAAGCGTTTAAATAATAATAACAATCATAATAATAATAATAATTGTAGTGGCTTTATTGAGGTCACGAGGACCAAACCTTTCAGCATTAAAAAAGGCAGGATAACAAATATTAGATGCGAAAATTGTCTTGTAGTTCCTGTTTAACCTGGTCTGGTGAGACTAAAAATCGGGACAAATAGGGAATTACCGAATTGCGATATGCCGCCGTTCTTGTTGGAATTGAACGGTATGGGCGGCGCATTGGTCGAAGAGATTTACATTCGGATAAACTGAAATAGAGGTGATGGGAGGGGTCATTCAAAATTCGGGCAGCGATTAATGAGCAGTTATTGAAGTGGCGTTCAACGATGATTTCTTTGATAGAGAGAATAGGCAGACCGCTAGAAAAAGAGATTATTTAAAAAAAGTTGATGCAGGGTTACAAAGTGAGAGCATTTAAGGCCGGGGAAAATTACTGGGGAACAATATACAAGCAGGTGAATTATACAGGCATGCACGAAGGTTTTTATATGGCTCGAGCTCAAACCAAGTCTCCTGAATCGGCGAACAAGGAAGCAAAGACGGCGGCTTTTACCAAAGACAACATCGACATGATCACTCCACGATAACCGACTGTTAAAAATCACCCCGAGATACTTCGATTTTGGGCTCGAAGCGAAGTTATGTAGTGAAGAAATTTCAAGGGTGTCGGCAGCGGCTTTCAGGGAAAATATGATATGGATTCATTTTGATGCATTCAGCAAAAGATCATTCTCGGAAGACCACTCAGTTGGCGCGCGTTTTGGATAGGGCCTTTCGATGGCCGCCATTTCCTGTTTGCCAAACTTTATATACTTCGTGGGTTAAATTGGCCTTTTTTCAAATTTACTACGATGTTACTTTTTTTATTCGTCTTAACTTATTTTGCATTTTCTACATATAATCGTTACGTCCTGTAACATTTTTGTTTATTGTACATTTTAATGCTGAAAGCTTTGGTCCTCGTGACCTTAATAAAGCGAATATTATTAGTATTATAAGTACCTCGCCTTTCGTCTTGCATGGATGGCATAAAGTCAGGTCATCTGCATATTTTATTAGTCTCACGTCGTTAAGGGACCGAAGGCTGGACGTGTAATGGTTGAAGAGGAAGGGAGAACCGGACGTCACACACTTAGGCATGCAATCATTGGAGACCGAACTGTACTACTATCTCCTCCAGACTGGCATCTTCAAACCGGTCCTTATAAAACCGATCGTAGGGTAGAGCAGCAGCAGCAGCAGTCGAAGCTCTAAGAGGAGAATCTTTAATTCATAACTAATCGCGAGATAGACCCAACGACTATTCCATCGACTGTTTTGGAAATTTTAACCACTCATATTTTAGGTTGGGGAAGGCGTTGTCATATTGCGCATGCTTGGGTTTTTTTAAGTTTAAACCCGTGCGGTGTCGTGGTAAAACACGGGTGCGTTAGACCGCCTTTTGTGCAATCGCACTTTCGATTAAGATCCAATTAAGTAGCGAAGTGCACGTGATACATAATTAAAGAATGTTTTTTATGGATCTCGGCAAATGCACATGTTGATTATCAGGCAGTGAATTCTTCAATTTCGTGATAGCTCGAGCTAAAGTTTCCGTGAAATTCGGCATGACAAATTCGCAGGTTGTCGCGGATTGCAGCCGTCCACGCAAGGTTTGAAGATGCCAGTCTGGAGGAGATGGTAGTACAGTTCTGTTTCCAATGAAAGCATGCTTAAGTGTGTGACGTTCGGTTTGAACATGCCAATCTACCTTTTCAGTCAACGTCAGCTCCTGTAGCACTATCCTGGGAATGGCGACAACGTTGTTGAGGTGTTGACAGAATCTCCGTGTCCGCACAGCGACGCACTTTAATAATAATTCTAATAAAAATCGACAAATTAAGCCCAACATGCCAAAAACCATTCCTGCGCATATCTGCAACAAGACCTACGATACCGATTGGGGTCCGTGGAACACACGAAAACACGTTGGAATACATTTTTTATCAGCTGCTGTGTTACGAATAATCGAATGATAGGTGGACTGAATTGTTGTCCGGCGCTGTTGTTTCCGGTGGAATGAAATACAACTGCCTTTATGTTGATCGAAGTGCTTTATATTGACACATAAAAAAGTAAATTTAATCGGGCTGGGGTCTTCTGGTGACCAATTGAATTGAGTCGACCGTTGACAGATACTCAACGGAGCGTCGAGTCGAATTCAAAAGTGCCGAGAATGAAGCGGGTATTTGTTATCAACGAAGAAGACGTTAATCACGACAAATTGCACAATAATGCCGTGCTCAGAAGATAACTAAGCTACCTGTGGTATTTTGGTATTTGTTAGGAAATACCTTAAGTACTTAACAGATGTCTTTGCCCGGGGTTATAAAGCGTCAAAACCGAATTGCAATCCGTTTTCTTAAAATGTTGTAGAACACGAGGAATAGTCCTAGTTCGTCGGTTCAGGAGACTCGGCTTAAGCGCTGGCCACATAAAAAACATTTGTCCATGAATGTATAATTCCCTTTATTGTATATTGTTCTCCAATAAATTTCCCCGGCCTTAAATGTTCTAACTTTTCAACCCTTCATATGCGTATTAAAATAATCTAGTTTTCTAGTGGTCTGCCTATTCTCTCTTTTCAAGAAATCATTGTTCAACGCAACTTCAATAATTGTTCACTAATCGTTTCTCGTATTTTAAGTGACCCCTCCCATCCACTCTATCCCAGTTTATCTGAATGTAAATCTCTTCGACCAATGCGTAGACTATACCGTTGAATACCAACAAGAACAGCTGCATATCGAAATTCGGTCATTCCCTATTTGTCCCGATTTTTATTATCACTAGAGCAAGTGAAACAGGAACTTAAACACAATTTAAACATCTATTACTTGTCATATTGCCTATTTTTACTGCGCCAAGTTTTGGGCCTCGTGACCTCAATAAAGCCACGAAAATTATTATAATTATTATTCAGGATACCCGGTTTAAGCTCTTGTCGAATAAAAACCTTTGTCCATGCCTGTATAATTCCCTTTATTGTATATATTTTCGCAGTAATTTTCCCCGGCATTAACTTTTCTAACTTATTAACTCTTCGTAGGCTCTATCACGTTATTCTAGTGACCTGCCTATGCTCTCAATTCAAGAACTCATCATTAAATAGTTGTTCACTAATCGCTGCTCGAATTTTAAGCGACTCAATTTTCATGTCCATCTTACTGTAAATCTCTTCGACAAATGCGTAGGCAAAACCGTTCAATACCCACAAGAAAGGCAGCATATCGCAATTCGGTCATTCCTTATTTGTCCCGATTTTTAGTTTTAGACAATTTTCATGTATAGTACTTTTTATGCTTTCTTGGTTAATGCCAAAGGTTTTGGTGCTCGTGACATCAATGAAGCCACTACAATAATAATTATTATTTTTGGTCTGCAAAAAACAACAAATCACGAAAAAACATTAAGGAGCGTTAAATATGGAAAGAAAAGCCTGCGAATCTAATGAAAAGGTTGCATTTTGCCCTGTTAGAGTTTAATAGCCACCTAGGAACGGTAAATACATAACGGTTTATGTTTCAACCTGTTTAGTGAGTGCCAATGTTTATGCATTATGCCAAAAATATTGAGATACCTTAGCTTCCGCGTCGAAAAAATATTGGCGTAAGTAAAAGCTATGTTTGAACTTGGTGTTTGCTGTAAGGGTTGGTGGTCTAGGGTCTGCAATTTATCATAGATAAATGATGTATTATAAATGTCCTTGACGCGTGATCGCTTTGAAATCTTGATTTTTTTATGCGAAAAAGCGGGCTCTTTTGCTGATTTTTTTTCATTTTCCAAGTAAAAACATTTATGAGGATATATTTTATTACATAACACAGAATTGCAAACCCAATGAACAGCAAAATGCCGTTTCTGCGGCACGACGACCGGGTTTTGGGTTTTGTTCGTAGGCGCATAACCAGTTTATTATTACCAAACGAATACCTCAGAGGTTACTGCGCTCTACGTTTCCAATTAAACCAGTAATGCGTGTGACTGAGGTCCGATAACGTGTCGTGGGTCACCAATCGGTCTCTTCACGCTATTACTGCTACAAAAAAGGTGCATACGTTGCACAGAAAATATAATTAAGAATTGAAGAGTGTTATAGCCCGTAACCTTTCGTTAAATTTCGCTTTTAATCAACACAACCCATCGCTTTTGACTCACAAGCCTTAACAAGCGACGACTTACTGTACGAATCGATCGTTATACGATTTTATAAATTCAATCTTCCCAGAAAGACGAATTGTTAAGCATGCTTTCGGTGTTTTTATACGGCGACTTCCCGGAACCATTCCGTTTGAATAAGAATATTTTGAACGCGTGTCTTACTGGAAGATGCTTTTTTGGAAAATTCTACTGCCTCATATATTAATACTTATATTTAGGGTTTGGGAAGGGAGGATGTTGCTCGAGTCTTTGTTCTGGAAGAAGGCAGTCGCGGAGTGGTGTGATCATGTTGTGGGAGAGAAAGATTGATTAGCAAGACCGCAATAATAACAACCACACAAGACGGCTTTATTGTGGAATGAGTGTAGCCACACATGGCGTTGTCATATTGGTGCATGCTTGGTATTTTTTAAGTTTAAACACATGCGGTGTCGTGGGAAAACACAGGTATGTTAGATAGGCTTTTGTGCAATCGAACGTCCTACTAAGATCCAATTAAGTAGCGAAATGCAAGTGATACAGAATTATAGAATGCAATTGTTGATCTCGGCGAATTTACATGTTGATTATGGCAGTGATTGAATCAATTAGGGGAATTCTTCAACTATTCCGTGAAATTCGGCATGACAAATTGGCAGGTAATTCGTAAACTTCCAATTTCTCGAGTCCTCCCTATTTTGCGCGGAAATCTCCTGGCAGGCTTCAGTCGAAGTCGCGGATTGCAGTTGTCAACGCAAGGAGATCAAAAGCCAGTCTGGAGGAGATGGTAGTCAAGTTATGTTTCCAACGATGGCATTCCTAAGTTTTCCACATCCGCTTTGAAGGTGCAAATCTAACTTTTCAGTCATCGGCAGCTCCTGTTACGCTAATCCGGGAATGGCGAAAACGTTTTCGAGTTGTTGACAGATTCGTCGTGTCTGCACAGCCACGCACTTTGATAATAATGCTAATAAAAATCGATGAATGAAGAACACGTTTTGCACAATAATGCCGTTCTCAGAAGATAACCAAGCAACCGCTGAGGTTTTGGTATTTGTTAGGATATACCTTAAGTACTTAACAGATGTCTTTGCCTGGGGTTATAAAGCGTCAAAACCGAATTCAAATCGGTTTTCTAATAAAACCTTAGAACACGGGGAATAGTCGGTTTTCCCGCCAGTTACAATTTCTCAGGCGTGTGATTCTCTGGCTATGCGATGTGATTATCAGCCAATCGTTTAAGGATTCAAACTCAGCGTCTAAAATGGAAATAAATGCATGCAGTCCTTATATTTGGTAAGGAATAATGTTGAAAAAAGTTTGAAAGGCTCCCACTTGCTAAGCAGTACTCAGACACGGTTTAAATAAGGATTTAAGTGTTAATGCGTAGTAATCATCAATGTGATCACATATTGTAAAATAACCAATTGGGATTATGCGCACACAAATAACAGAATGACCCTCAAACAATCACGGCCCCTGAAACGGAGAAGAATCGGGTCTTGACAGCCAAGAATATGTGGGTAGATTTGAAGAGGCGCTTGAAAGCAACACCTAATGTGTGGATGCGAGGTTTGCAGATTTGCGGTTAATAAATTATGGAAGGTTTAACCCCTTGGTGTTCTTTTTATTGCAAACGTTTTTTTTATTTAACAATTTACAACCCACATTGACCGAAATTTGCGTTGTTATTGAGGAATTGGGTCACTTGTACAAGTTGTTGAATGCATTTTATTTGCCCCCTAACAGTATTTTCCGAAAGGCTGTATTGTATCTTTTATTGTACATTTAGCACCATCCATTTTTAGCTGGATAGTCCTCACCGTACAGCATCACTCTGAACTAGTGTACATTTTCCAGCATGAATGTTTTTCGTTCCTCGATAAACTTATTCAAAGTCACTGTGTCATGTGTGACGCTTATTGACCGTTAACTTTAATTGTTTCGTCCCTGTTTACGTACCTTATTCAGATGACGATGAGCTTCGTCTGATAAGCCTTTTTTCAGCAAAACAGCCCGGTTTTTCGCATAGAAGAATCCAGATTTCAAATCGGGACATTTTCAATAGATAATTTATCTATCATAAATTGCAGACCCTAAACTACCAACCCTTACAGCAAACAGATGATTATTATGTTCCATACATAATAGCTGATTAATTTTAAACAGACTCTCGGATTATAAAGTCCTTGTACATGAATCTAAATCCAATTAACTATAGCGCATGTGCTATTCTCATGCAACACAATATTTAATGCGACTTCGACTTAACTAATTTTATTTGCATGGGCAAAGGTTTTTATACAGCTTGAGCTTAAACCGAGTCTGCTGAACCGGCGATCTTAGAAACAGAGGCGACGAATAATACACTCTGGAATGTTGGAAAGTGCTGTTTAATGTGTAACATAGCGCTTAGTTGGTAATCTAGTTTAATGATCTAATATACGTTATGTCTCGAATCGGGGTTTTTATTCTGCGTCATCGAGCAGCATGTTGGCAATAAATTACTTAAAATAATAACTGCGCCCAGGGGTTGTTCGACTGTCCATATCAATATCGGCTGTGTTTCCAGTGCGACAACGACTCTCCGGTTGGCGAAGAGTGCTTTCATGAAAAACCGAGACGCACGGTCCATGGGTCCGGCACAGATTGTCAACATCCACCGTCAACCCATTATGTGGCGTCTAGGTTCAATCCCTGCCACGGAAAGTCATTATTCTTCATCAATGGCAGACAATCATCTCCAGTCGCTGTCGGCAAAGTGATTTCGACCAGACCTGCCACGGATACGTCCTGTTTCTTCGCGAGGAGAGGTGTCGGGAAACTGCTTGGATTCCTCAAGAGAAACCTTGTTTGTTGACAATCTTTTCCATAATTACTTTAATGTCCGGACATTTACAAATCCAGTTTGTTCACCCGTAAAATCTCCCGTCTTTTTCTTTACGTACAACTTCCATATAGTGCCTCTAAAGGTTAACGTCCTACTTAAATTAATCTGCTTTTAAACATTTGCCAAGGTTGTGTCGTCTACGAATTCCTTGGTATCCTTTTTTAATTCAATTAGTATACAGTTATTGTCTACCTCAGACACAGGACTTTCGTTTTAAAACAATATAATGCTGAAATTATTGGTCAAAGTGATCAATATAAGTTATCTGCTACACATTTAATTAGTTTAACAGAAATCTCCAGCAATAAAGAATAATAAACTCTGGAATGTTTAAAAGAGCTGTTGAATGTTTTGCATAGCGTTGGTTGCCGAATATGTATCCAATCTATGTTTTTCTTCAAATAGATTTATCTACAACAGAATAGAAGCATACTTATAATTTATAAGTAACTTTTATTAAAGATTTTGCGCGATATACAAGTAGACGAAATTAAATTGCTATGCTTAGTGGGTTAAAGCGGATACCATTCTGTTATTTGTGGGAGAATTATTCCAATGTCACTAAATAGATGATTGCAACACCCTAACACTAAAATCCTCGTTTAAATCGTGTCTAAATACTGCATAGCCAGTGGGAGCCTTTCAAAATTATATAATTATTGGAAATTGTCCATTAATTCTTGCAAACTATTAAGGTTGCATGCGTCGCTGAGCGGACACGGACACAGCAGCTGATAAGCGAAGAATGGTTTTTTGTCGATTTTGGGCTGAATTTTGCCATTTTTATTAGTATTATAATTAAAGTGCGTCGCTGAGCGGACACGGAGAATTGTCAACTACTCAACAACCTTGCCGCCAATCCCAGGTTAGTGCTACAGGAGCTGCTGTTGACTGAAAAGGTAGATTGGCAACTTCAAACCGAACGTTACACACTTAGGCATGCTTTCATTGGAAACATAACTGTACTACCATCTCCTCCAGACTGGCATTTTCAAACCTTGCGTGGGCGGCTGCAATCCGCGACAACCTGCGAATTTGTCATGCCGAATTTCACGGCAACTTGAGCTCAAGCTATCACGAAATAGTTGAAGAATTCCCCTACTTGATTGAATCACTGCCATAATCAACATGTAAATTTGCCGAGATCCATAATTACGTTCTATAATTCTTTATAACGTGCGTTTCGCTACTTAATTTGATCTTAGTAGGATATTCGATTGCACAAAAGTTCGTCTTACGCACCCGTGTTTTACCACGACACCGCACGGGTTTAAACTTAACAAATACCAAGCATGCGCCAATATGACAACGTCTTGTGTGGCTTTACTCATTCCACAATTAAGCCGTCCTGTGTTGTGGTTATTATTGCGATCTTGCTAATCAATCTTTCTCTCTCAACAGGATCTCACCACCCCACGACTGCCTTCTTCAAAGACTCGAGCAACATCCTCCCTTCCCAAACCTAAAATATGAGTATTATATTAGGCAGTAGAATCTTCCAAATAGAATCTTCCAGTAAGACACGCGTTCGTGATATTCTTATTGAAACGGAATGGTTGCGGGAAGTGACAGTATAAGAACATCGAAAGCCTGCTTAACAATTCTTCTTTCTGAGAAGATTTGATTTATAAAATCGTATAACGATCGATTCGTCCAGTAAGTCGTCGCCTCTTAAGGCTTGTGAGTCAAAGGCAGTGGTTTGTGTTGATTAGAAGTGTGATTAATTTTGTTTGACCAAATGAGTCAATGGGGAAAGGTTACGGACTATAACACTCTTCAATCCTAATATTTTTTTATTTTTTCGACCTTTCGTAAACAGACCTCCGGAGATTGACTATGCTACCGTTGGATTTGCTACGATTGCACCTTTCCCGACGCAGTAATCGCGTGAATGGACCGATTGGTGACCCACGGCACGTTTTCAGACCTCAGCCACACGCATTGGCAATGTAGAGCACAGTAACCTCTGGGGTAATCGTTTGGTCATAATAAACTGGTCATGCGGCTCCGAACAAAACCAACACCCGTACGTCAAACCGCAGCAACGGCATTTCGCTGTTCATTTGGTTTGCAATTCTGTGTTATGTAAGAACATTACATCCGAATCGATGTTTTTACTTGGAAAATGGAAAAGAAAAGAACATTTCCGCGATGGAATACATTCCAAATCATTTACAACCGTCAGAATTGACATGAAAATTGTAATACGTTTTGCAAAAAAACGACTGTTGCCGTAAAAGCCGCAACGGTTGCAATTAATTGGCAATAACGTTTTTCGAACATAATTTGGCACAGATGAATCAAGCGAGGATGTTTTCTTTTGCCATTCTGACATGTCTGGGAAAAGCAAGCTGCAACCTGTTTATTCGTCAAACTCGAAAGTCAGTGCCAAGGATTCCTTCTGCTATTCGTTTTAGACATCAGACCCGTCATTTAGGGGTTCAATTCATAGATCATCTTCAAGTGGGATACGCCGACCCCCTCCAGTCTATTCGTCTGCCACCGATTTGGCTCGTGATTGATTCTTAAATCATTCCGGTTGAATTCGGCCCGCACCTCAGCTGAAGGCATTTCGCTAATTGTCCATTTTAGACATTAATCGTATCATTCGGCGCCTGAATGCGAAGATCAACTTTCTAAAGAACCGCCCACCACACACCTACCTTGTAAACAGATACTCGTGGTTGATCCCTCAATCACCCAATCGATTTCGCCTCAAACAGCCTCATAATGAGCGGAATTGAGGCAGTTGTCATTCTACAAACCACAACCATGGATGCTGCACGTTCTTACGATGTGTGCGGAGAGAACGACTACAAAACGGCCATCAGCATTCGATGAATAATGCACGAAGAAAAAGAAGAATAAGAAGAACATGACAAAGAAGACAGAAAAGAAGATCAGGAAGAAAACAAAGGATCAACCTCGTCTTGTCATGTTTTCTAAACATCTCAGGAAGGCCCTCCGGGCGGCCCTTACAAAACCCCGAAAGGCCATTTGTTGTGTTGAAGACCCTGGCGACCCTCAAACAATCACGGCCCCTGAAACAGAGAAAAATAAGATCTTGACAGCCAAGAATATGTGGGTGGATTTGAAGAGGCGCTTGAAAGCAACAGCTAATATGTGGATGCGAGGTTTGAGATAAGCGGTGAATAAATTATAGAAGGTTAAACCCCTTTGGTGTTCATTTTATTGCAACTGTTTTTTTATTTAACAATTTACAACCCACATTTATTGACCGTTGCGTTGTTATGGAGGAATTAGGTCACTAGTACAAAATGTTCAATGCATTTTATCTGCCCCCTAACTGCATTTTTCTGAAAGGCAGTATTGCATCTTTTAAGGTACATTTAGAACCACCGTTATTGTTCGTGTATGTCAGCATTAATTTTGTAACATGAAATCGTTCGCATAATCGAATCAAGCCTAACCGGAATCTCTTTTCCGTTAAATCCATATATTTTACGAATTGAACAGCTTAAAAGAAGTAAACTCGCCGTGTTTCGTTCTCTCTTTAGTTGGATAGTCCTCACTTACGGCATCACTCTCAACTGGTGTACATTTTCCAGCATGAATGTTTTTCGTTCCTCGATAAACTTATTCAAAGTAACTGTGTCATGTGTGTGACGCTTATTGACCGTTAATTCGGTCGTCCCAGTATACGTACAAATTTAAATGACGAATTTCTCAGCCCGGTTTTTCGCATCGAAGAATCCAGATTTAAAGCGATCACGCGGCAGGGGACATTTTCAATACATAATTTATCGATCATAAATTGCAGACACTAAACCACCAACCCTAACAGAAAACAGGTGATTATTATGTTCCATTCAAAATGGCTGATCAATTTGAAACAGGCTCTTGCAATTTGAAGACCATGTACATGAATCTAAATCCAATTAACTATAGCGTATGTGCTATTCTCATACAGCAAAATATTTAAGGCGACTTCGACTTCAAATGGACACCATTATTGTAATACTTTCTAATTCAACTCTCTTTTAAGAATACGAAAGTCATCACGGGCAGTTCCTCGCTCAAGACGAACTGGGACACACTAGACAGACACGCGTCGTCGTCGAGAGTGACTGGCGTTCGAATAACGTCGTGTCAATCTCCAGTCCGACTGCATTAGTAAGGTCGCCTGTTCGACTGACTACCAATCGTAGAGCAGCAGCAGCAGTCGAAGCTCTAAGAGGAGAATCTTTAATTCATAACTAATCGTAGGATAGACCCAACGGCTCTTTAATCGACTGTTTCGGATATTTTAACCACTCCCTCGCCACGACGCTAATCCCAAGACTCTTCGTTTGCATTGACCGCTAAGGTACTCTTCAATCGATCTGTTTTTAAGCTAAATGTTAAGACACCACGAACAAACAAAGCTTGTACTTAAACCGATATTTTTCGACGCGGAAGCTAAAGTATCGCAACTGTTATCGCATAATGCAAACACATTTACACTCACTAAAAAGGTTGAAACATAAACCGTCATGTCTTTACCGTTACTAGGGGGCTATTAAACTCTGACACGGCAAAATGCAACCTTTTCATTAGATTCGCAGGCTTTTATTCCCTAATTGACGCTCCTCAATGTTTGTTTGTGAGTTGTCGTTTTTTACAGACCAGAAATAATAATTATTATTGTAGTGGCTTCATTGATGTCACGAGCACCAAAAATAAATAATAAATAAATAAAAAACGGCCATCAGCATTATAAGAATAATGCATGAGAAAAATAAGATCAGGAAAAAGAAGGCTTTAAACAAAACAAAGGATCAACCTCGTCTTGTCATGTTTTCTTAACATCTCAGAAAGGCCCTCCGGGCGGCCCTTACAAAACCTCGAAAGGCCATTCTTTGTATTGAAGACCCTGGCGACCCTCAAACAATCACGGCCCCTGAAACAGAGAAAATCGGATCTTGACAGCCAAGAATATGTGGGTAGATTTCAAGAAGCGCTTGAAAGCAACAGCTAATGTGTGGATGCGAGGTGTGAGATTTGCGGTTAATAAATTATGGAAGGTTTAGCCCCTTGGTGTTCTTTATAATGCAAACATTTTTTTATTTAAAAATTTACTTATGTACTTTAAAAGATACAATACAGCTTTTCAGAAAATACAGTTAGGGCGCAAATAAAATGCATTGAATATGTTGTACTAGTGACCCAATTCCTCCATAACAACGCAAAGGTCGGTAAATGTGTGTTGTAAATTGTTAAATAAAAAAACAGTTGCAATAAAATGAACACCAAAGGGGTTTAACCTTCTATAATTTATTCACCGCCAATCTCAAACCTCGCATCCACATATTAGCTGTTGCTTTCAAGCGCCTCTTCAAATCCACCCACATATTCTTGGATGTCAAGACCCGATGCTTCTCCGATTCAGGGGCCGTGATTGTTTGAGGGTCGCCAGGGTCTTCAACACAACAAATGGCCTTCCGAGGTTTTGTAAAAGCTGCCCGGAGGGCTTTTCTGAGATGTTTAGCAAACATGACAAGACGAGGTTGATCCTTTGTTTTGTTTATAGCCGTCTTCTTCCTGTTCTTCTTCTTTTTCTCATGCCTTATTCTTAGAATGCTGATGGCAGTTTTGTAGTAGTTCTCCCCGCACACATCGTAAGCACGTGCAGCATCCATGGTTGTGGTTTGTAGAATGACAACTTCCTCAATTCCGCTCATTAAGAGGCTGTTTGAGGCGAAATCGATTGGATGATTCAGGGATCAACCACGAGTATCGGTTTACAACGTAGGTGTGTGGTGGGCGGTTCTTTAGAAAGTTGATCTTGATACAATTAATGTCTAAAATGGACAATTAATGAAATGCCTTCAGCTAAGGTGCGGACGTAATTCAACCGGATGATTTAAGTATCAATACCGAGCAAAATCGATGGCAGACGACGGACTGGAGGGGGTCGGTGTATCCCACTTGAAGATGTTCACGCGATTACTGCGTCAGGAAAGGTGCAATCGTTGCAATCCAACGGTAGCATAGTCAATTTGCGAAGGTCTGTTTACGAAAGGTCGAAAAATATATTAGAGGATTGAATAGTGTTAAGGATTGAAGAGTGTTAACCTTTTCCCACTGACTCATTTAGTCAAACTACGTTAATCACACTTTTAATCAACACAACTCATCGCTTTTGTCTCACAAGCCTTTACAGGCGACGACTTACTGGACGAATCGATCGTTATACGAGATATGTTAATCCTTTCTTCCAAGAAAGACGCAGCCTTCGGATGTTTTTATACTGCCACTTCCCGGAACCATTCCGTTTCTTTTGAACAAATTTGAGTGCTCAAACCAGGCCGATGTTGCCTGAAAGGTTTTGCATGGAATAATGGAATAGGACTTCGGTTCTATTTCGTTGGTTTTCGGATCCGAAGTAATGATCAAACGAGACAGGCGGGGATGTTTGTATGGCTGCGCTAGAGGTGAAATTCATGGACCTAAGCGAAAGCATTCGTGAAGCATGTTTTCATTGGCCATGAGCGAAACTCAGATGCTCGAAGACGATCAGATACCGTCTTAGTTCTGACCATAAACGATGCCAACTGACGATCCGTGGTGGTTGTCCATCAACCTTCCCCACAGGCAGTCCCCGGGAAACTTTTACATTTTTGGCTTCCGGAGGGAAAATGGTTGCAAAGCTAAAACTTAAAGGAATTCACAGAAGGGCGTTATTAGGAGTGGAGCCTGCGGCTTAATTTGACTCAACACAGGAAAACTCATTCAGTAACAAAATCCGAATTCGTGTCTTGCTTGAAGATTCTATTGCCTCATATAATAAGACTCACATTTTGGGTTGGGGAAGGGAGGATGTTGCTCGAGTCTTTGTTCTGGAAGAAGGCAGTCGTGGGGTGGTGGGAGAGAAAGATTGATAAGCAAGATCGCGATATTAATCACGACACATGACGGGTAAATTGTGGAATGAGTGTAGCAAAAGCATGCTTCTATTCTGTTGTAGAAAAATCTATTTGAAGAAAAACCTAGATTCGATACATATTCGCGACCGAGTTGAATTATGTTACGTACAAAGAATATTGGATCATTTAACTACATTACCAACAAAGCGCTATGTTACACATTCAACAGCTTTTTCAAGCATTCCAGAGTACATAAAAAGCTTGATTTAGGAGCGTGAAATTGGGGAAGAATACCCTGCGAATCTAAAGAAAATGACGCATTTTGCCCTGTCCGAGTGTAACAGCCACCTAGGAACGGTAAAGACATGATGGTTTATGTTTCAACCTTTTTAGTGAGTGTCAATGTCTATGCATTATTGTGGTGATTGCTAACTTTAACTATTAATTGTGTTTTACTATACTGACTATAGCGCTGGCCATATTTCAAAGGAACTTATGAATTCACATGGAAAAAAGATGTCCTTCATTGTTGATACCAGGAGTGTGGAATCGATCATTTCCATCCATGCATTGGCAATAACGTTTTTTTAATATGATTTGACACAGATGTATCAAGCCAGAATTTTTTCTTTTCCTATTGACCGTTAATTCACGTTAATTCTGTCGTCCTTGTTTACGTACCAAATCAAATGACGATGAGCTTCGTCTGAGAAGAGTTTTTCCAGCAAAACGTGTCAATCTCCAGTCCGACTGCATTAGTAAGGTCGCCTGTTCGACTGACTACCGATCGTAGGGTAGAGCAGCAGCAGCAGTCGAAGCTATAAGAAGAGAATCTTAAATTTACTTTTCGGGAGATAGACCCAACGATTTTTCCACTTTTCTTAAAATGTTGTAGAACACGAGGAATAGTCGGTTTTTCCGTCAGTTACAATTTCTCAGGCCGTGTGATTCTCTGGCAATGCGATGTGAATACCAGCAAATCAAATAAAGATTGGAACTCAGCGTCGAAAATGGAAATAAATGCATGCAGTCCTCATATTTGGTAAAAATTTATGGAAAATTTACAATAATTATATAAGTTTGAAAGGCTCCCACTGGCTAAGCAGTATTTAGAAACGATTTTAACGAGGATTTTAGTGTTAAGGTGTTGCAATCATCTATTTAGTATCTTATTGTAAGATACCACATTGAAATAATTCCCCACCAAATAACAGAATGGTATCCGCTTAAACCCACTAAGCATAGCAATTTAATTTCGTCTACTTGTATATCCTGCAAAATCTTTAATTAAAGTTACTTATAAATTATAATATTGCTTCTATTCTATTGTAGAAAAATCTATTTGAAGAAAAACATAGATAGGATACATATTCGGCAGCGAGTTGAATTATGTTACGCATAAAGTATATTGGATCATTTAATTACATTACCAACAAATCGCTATGCAACACATTCAACAGCTCTTTCAAACATTCCAGAGTTTTTTATTCTCTATTCCTGCAGATTTCTGTTAAACTAATTTTAAGTGTAGCAGATAACTTATATTGATCACTTTGACCAAGAATTTCAGCATTATATTGTTTAAAAACGGAAGTCCAGTGTCTGAGGTAGACGATGACTGCATACAAAATGAGAGACAGTTTTCTAGACTCTGTCATATTCGTTTACGTTTTGTACTTAATGAAAGAGGTTCTTGAATTAGAAAAAAACATACCAAAGAATTCGTAGACGACACAACCTTGGCAAATGTTTAAAAGCAGATTAATTTAAGTAGAACGTATACCTTAAGAGGCACCACATGGAAGTTGTGCGTAAAGAAGAAGACGGGAGATTTTACGGGTGAACAAACTGGATGTGTAAATGTCCGGACATTAAAGTAATTATGGAAAAGATTATCGACAAAACAGGTTTCTCTTGAGGAATCCAAGCGGTTCCCCCACACCTCTCCTCGCGAAGAAACGGGACGTATCCGTGGCAGGTCTGGTCGAAATGACTTTGGCGACAGCGACGGGAGATGATTGTCTGCCATTGATGAAGAATAATGACTTTCCGTGGCAGGGATCGAACCTGGACGCCACATAATGGGATGACGGTGGATGTTGACAATCTGTGCCGGACCCATGGACCGTGCGTCTCGGTTTTCCATGAAAGCAGTCTTCACTTACCGGAGAGTCGTTGTCGCACTGGAAACACAGTCGCTATTGATATAGACAGTCGAGCAACCTCTGGTCGCAGTTATCAATTTAAGCGATCACGCGGCAAGGGACATTTGCAATACATAATTTATCTATCATAAATTACAGACCCTAAATCACCAACCGTTACAGCAAACAGATGATTATTATGTTGCATTCAAAATAGGTGATTAATTTGAAACAGACTCTCAGACCTTGTACATTAATCTTAATCCAATTGCCTATAGCGTATGTGCTATTCTTATACAACAAAATATTTAAGGCGAGTTTAACTTGACTTATTTTATTTTTTGCCTTCAAATGGCCACCATTCCTGTTATACTTTCTAATTTAACTCTCTTTTAAGAATATGAAAGTCATCACGTGCAGTTCGCTCAAGACGAACTGGGACACACTAGACAGACACGCGTCGTCGTCGAGAGTTACTGGCGTTCGAATAACGTCGAGAAGACTTTGGATTTTGAAAGGTCTAGGACACCACTTGGTAGATATAAGCGATTTTTTGAATCTCTGCGTGTTATGTCTCCTAGGGATAGATATGGATGTTTGCGTTGTTATGATGAAAAACTTGGTTTATCCGGATATTTCCATTTAAATGCCACTCGCCAAGATCCATGAAGCTATTCTTAAGCATGTTGAGCCTATAGCTTATGGGGCTGCTGAACGATGCAAATTCCATACTCTCATACGAAAATTCGACCAATATATCCGGGATTTTATAGTTTTACTTCAGACCCAAGCCGCAAAATGCAACTTCGGAGTTCTATTAGCCACGCAATTGCGCGACCGTTTAATTGCAGGCATCAATGATACTAATCTCCAAAGGCAATTACTATTTCTCAAGAATCCTACATTCCAGAGTGTTCGTGCTATATGCGAACAATTCCAAGATGTCTCGAACATTGTCAAAATTTCAATCATTCCAGATCCCGTGTTTCACTCCATGAGCGTCACACATGGCACATCGACTTTGAATAAGTTTATCGAGGAACGAAAAACATTCATGCTGGAAAATATAAAGCAGTTGACAGTAATGCTGTTAGGCGAGTAGTATTGTATGGAGGGTTGAATTAACCCTAAATATAGAATAGACGAATTGTCTGTAATATCGGTACAACCCAAATGGCCTACCGATACCTTTAACGAATGAAGACACGTGCAGCAGCGCGGAATCGTTTATTCGTAAAAGTAAGGTGCAATAGTCAGTATAGTAAAACACAATTAATATTTAAAGTTTGAAGTCACCACACCTACCTTGGTGCAGCAGCTTCGATGGCATGCGGTAGTCGACCGGCGATTTCAAATCCAGACACTCCGAGCGCCAAGGAATAGCTTGCGAGCATTTGTGAGGAACGGGTGTAGTCGTATTAGCCGGATAAGCTGGTTCAGAATGATGGGAATCAGTAACATCGAAGATAGTAACCATACGATTTCCACCTCTTCCAAGAATAAGACGGCGAGACTGTCGAATATCATTACCTTTAAAAAGGTGACCTCTGCCGATCCAAGGCATTGGAACGAGTTTGCGCCTTTTGAATAACACAACCGAATATTTACCAGCGGTTGCTTGATCAGGGAATAAACCGCCTCATTATAATCGACAAAACGTCGGAATAGCTGGAAGAGTCTCTCTTCATGATCATGCCTGCTGACACACAGGACAAGGATGTCATCTTGGTAAACTTCAAAACCATTAAGGCCATCCAATATGCCATAAATGAAATCCTGGAAAATAGCTTGGGCAAAATTTAGCCCAGAACGTAGAAATATGTACCTGAATAACCCAAAGGGTGCATTAATAACTGTCAGCAAACTGGATTCGTCTCCAGTGGAATCTGTAAGAAGGCATCTTTTAGATCAATTTTGGAGAAGAAACTCGACCCCTACAATTTATAGAGGATGTCTTCTTGTTCCGGTGTAGTGCATGTCTTCTCAAACAATCGGCGATTGAGTGTCATCCTGTAATCACTACATATCATTGGTGTAAAACCGTCGGATTTTAGTGGTGTCACAATGGGAGTGGCCCAGTGTACACAGCTCACTGGAGTCAGTATATTACGCTCCACTAATTCGTTCAGAGTCAGTTCAACAGAGTCTCGTAAGCCGAAGGCAATAATCCTCCGCTTTAAGATCATAGGATCTCCGGCAACCTGGAGTTTGACTTTGGAAATTTTCATGCCACCAGTCACTCTGGTGCACTTTTGGACCAGATCTTTTAACTCGGACTCAACTGTCGGTAATGAATAGAAACTCAGTTGAAACTTGACATGCTTCATGACGTTCAAACCGATAATGGCTGGACCCGTCGCCGACACCAAGAATTTGCATGGGAATCTGGATCCATCTCGGATAATAGGGATCATACAGAAGCCAATGATTTTCAATAAGTGACCAGTGATACCAATAATCCACTGGTCGGTCTTCTGTATACATGGACGCTAACAGAAATTCTTCAATGCATGGATGGCAATGAGCGATTCCACACTCCCGGTATCAACAATGAAGGACGTCTTTATTCCATGTGAATTCGCATCGTTAAGCAGCCTCAAAAGCTATAGGCTGAACATGCTGAATAATAGCTTCCTGGATCTTGGCAAGTGGCATTTTAATGGGAATATCCGGATAAACCAAGTTTTTCACCAGAGCATAAGCATGTTTACTAATTGCATTCAGAAAATAAGCAGCTTTTTTACTTCAGCGAAATTATCTTGGGTTATAGCCCACATTTCGAAACGCTCAATATAGTTCGAGGTTCTTTTTTGACATAGTTGCGACGCCAAATGTGGTAGTATTGTATGGGGGGTTGAATTGACCCATAATATAGAATAGACTAATTGTCTGTAATATCGGTATAACCCAAATGGCCAACCGGGACCTTTAACGAATGAAGACACGTGCAGCACCGCGGAATTGTATATTCGTAAAAGTGAGGTACAATAGTCAGTATAGTAAAACACAATTAATAGTTAAAGTTAGCAATCACCACAATAATGCATAGACATTGACACTCACTAAAAAGTTTGAAACATAAGCCGTCATGTTTCTACGGTTCCTAGGTGGCTATTAAACTCTGACAGGGCAAAACGCGACATTTTCATTGGATTCGCAGGGTATTCTTCCCCAATTTCACGCTCCTGAATCAAGCTTCTAATAAACTCTGGAATGCTTCAAAGAGCTGTTGAATGTGTAAAATAGCGCTTTGTTGGTAATGTAATTAAATGATCCAATACACTTTATGCGTAACATAATTAAACTCGGTGCCGAATATGTATCGAATCTAGGCTTTTCTTCAAATAGATTATTCTACAACAGAATAGAAGCATACTTATAATTTCTAAGTAACTTTAATTAAAGATTTTGCGCGATATACAAGTGGACGAAATTAAATTGCTATGCTTAGTTGGTTAAAGCGGATGCCATTCTGTTATTTGTGTGGGCATAATCCCAAGTTGTTACTTTACAATAAGTCACTACAAAGATGATTACTACGCCTTGAAACTTAAATCCTTGTAAAAAATTTTTCTAATTACTGCTAAGTGAGATTGAGCCTTTCAAACTTATATAATTATTCTACATTTTCCATTAATTCTTGCAAACTTTTAGGGCTGCAAGCATTTATTTTCATTTTCGACGCTGAGTTCCAATCTTTATATGATTTGCTGGTATTCGCATTGCATTGCCAGAGTATCACACGGCCTGAGAGATTTTAACTGACGGGAAAACTGACTATCCTCGTAGTCTTCAACATTTTAAGAAAACTGATTGCAATTCGGTTTTGACGCTTTATAACTCCAGGCACAGACATCTGTTAAGTACTTTAAGAATTTCCTAACAAATACAAAATACCACAAGTCGCTTAGTTATCTTCTGAGCACGGCATTATTGTGCAATTTGTCGTGATTAAGGTCTTCTTCGTTGATAACAAATACCCGCTTAATTCTCAGCACTTTAGAATTCGACTCGACGCTCTGTTAGGTATCTTTCACCGGTCGACTTGATTCATTTGGTTACCAGAAGACCTTAGCCCGATTTAATTTACTTTTGTATGTGTCAATAAAAAGCACTTTAATCAACATAATGGCAGTTGTATTTCATTCCACCGGGAACAACAGCGCCGGACAACAATTCAGTCAACCTATCATTCGACAATTCGTAACACAGCAGCTGATAAAACATGTATTGTGAGTCAAAAGCGATAGTTGTGTTGATTTAAAGTGTAATCAAGCGAGAGGTTACGGACTAGAACACTTCGCCGAAGAAACCTCAGTAACACGCATTACGAGTTAAATTGGGAAAGTGGAGCACAGTAACCTCTGGGGTATTCGTTTGGTCATAATAAACTGGTAATGCGGCTCCGAACAAAACCGAACACCCGTACGTGGCATCCGCAGCAACGACATTTCGCATGTTCATTGGGTTTGCAATTCTGTGTAATGTAAGAAAATTACATCCGCATCAATGTTTTTACTTGGAAAATGGAAAAGAAAAGAACATTTCCGCGATAGAATACATTCCAAATAATTTACAACCGTCAGAACTGACATGGAAATTGTAAAACGTTTTGTAAAAAACCCGACTGTGGCCGTAAAAGCCGCAACGGTTGCAATTCATTGGCAATAACGTTTTTCGAACATGATTTGGCTCAGATGTATCAAGCGAGGATGTTTTCTTTTGCCATTCTGACATGTCTGGGAAAGGTGCGCTGCAAGCAGGTTATTCGTCTAACTCGAGTATCAGTGCCAAGGATTCCTTCTGTTATTCATTTTAGACATCAGACCCGTCATTTGAGGGTTCAATTCATAGATCATCTTCAAGTGGGATACACCGACCCCCTCCAGTCCTTCGTCTGCCGCCGATTTTACTCGTGATTGATTCTTAAATCATCCGGTTGAATTCGGTCCGCAACTCAGCTCAAGGCATTTCGCTAATTGTCTATTTTAGATATTAATCGTATCATTCGGCGTCTGAATGTGAAGATCAACTTTATAAAGAACCGCCCACCACACCTACCTTGTAAACAGATACTCGTGGTTGATCCCTCAATCATCCAATCGATTTCGCCTCAAACAGCCTCCTAATGAGCGGAATTGTGGCAGTTGTCATTCTACAAACCACAACCATGGATGCTGCACGTGCTAACGATGTGTGCGTGGAGAACGACTACAAAACGGCCATCAGCATTCTAAGAATAATGCATGAGAAAAAGAAGAAGACGAACATTACAAAGAAGACGGAAAAGAAGATCAGGAAGAAGGCTTTAAACAAAACAAAGGATCAACTTCGTCTTGTCATGTTTTCTAAACATCTCAGAAAGGCCCTCCGGGCGGCCCTTACAAAACCCCGAAAGGCCATTTGTTGTGTTGAAGACCCTGGCGACCCTCGAACAATCACGGCGCTTGAAACGGAGAAAAATCGGGTCTTGACAGCCAAGAATATGTGGGTAGATTTGAAGATGCGCATGAAAGCAACAGCTAATGTGTGGATGCGAGGTTTGAGATTTGCGGTGAATAAATTATGGAAGGTTTAACCCCTTGGTGTTCTT
The DNA here is from genome assembly GCA_028672205.1 of Proteocephalus fallax. Lineage (NCBI taxonomy): Eukaryota > Metazoa > Platyhelminthes > Cestoda > Proteocephalidea > Proteocephalidae > Proteocephalus > Proteocephalus fallax. The sequence goes on along the minus strand of JAPUBX010001773.1, from coordinate 17,051 downwards.
TTTATTGCAAACGTTTTTTTATTTAACAATTTACAACCCACATTGACCGACCTTTGCGTTGTTATGGAGGAATTGGGTCACTAGTACAACATGTTCAATGCTCTAACTGTATTTTCTGAAAGGCTGTATTCTATCTTTTATAGTTCATTTAGAACCACCGTTATTTCTTGTGTACTTCAGCATTAATTTTATAACATGAAATCGTTCGCATAATCGAATCAAGTCTCACGGCCTGAGAAATTATATCTGAGTAGAAAACCGACTATTCCTCGTGTTCTACAACATTTTAAGAAAACGGATTGCAATTCGGTTTTGACGCTATATAACCCCGGGCAAAGAAATCTGTTAAGTGCTTAAGGTATTTCCTAACAAATATTAAAATACCACAGGTAGCTTAGTTATCTTCTGAGCACGGCATTATTGTGCAATTTGTCGTGATTAACGTCTTCTTCGTTGATAACAAATACCCGCTTCATTTTCGGCACTTTTGAATTCGACTCGATGCTCCGTTGAGTATCTGTCAACGGTCGACTCAATTCAATTGGTCGCCAGAAGACCCCAGCCCGGTTAAATTTACTTTTTTATGTGTCAATATAAAGCACGTTGATCAACGTAAAGGCAGTATTATTTCAACAACAGCGTCGGACAACAATTCAGTCAAACAGTAGTATTAAGAAACGATTTTAACGAAAATTTTCGTGTTAAGGTGTTGCAATCATCTATGTAGTTATTTATTGCAAGATAACACATTGGAATAATTCCCCCACAAATAACAGAATGATATCCGCTTTAACCAACAAAGCATAGCAATTTAATTTTTTCTACTTGTATATCGCGCAAAATCTTTAATTAAAGTTACTTAGAAATTATAAGTATGCTTCTATTCTGTTGTAGAAAAATCTATTTGAAGAAAAACCAAGATTCGATACATATTCGCCACCGAGTTGAATTACGTACAAAGTATATTGGATCATTTAACTACATTACCAACAAAGCGCTATATTACACATTCAACAGCTATTTCCAACATTCCAGAATTTATTATGTGTCGCCTCTGTTCCTAAGTTTGCCGGTTAAGGAGACTCGGTTAAAGCTCTAGCGTATAAAAACCTTTGTCCATGCCTGTATAATTCCCTTTTTTGTATATTTTTCCCCAGTAATTTTCCCCGGCATTAAATTTACTGACTTATTAACCCTTCGTAGGCTCTATTAAGTTTTTTTAGTGTCCTGCCTATGCTCTCAATTCAAGAAATCATCGTCCAACGGCACTTCAACAGTTGTTCACTAATCGCTGCTCGTATTTAAAGTGACTCAATTTTCAAGTCTATCTGAGTGTTAATCTCTTCGACCAATGCGTAGGCTATACCGTTCAATACCCACAAGAACGGCGGCATATCGCAAGTCGGTCATCCCTTATTTGTCCCGATTTTTAGTTTCACCAGAAGAATTGAAGCAGGAACTAAAAAACAATTATCATATCAAGTACTTTTAATGCTGTCTTGTTTAATAGTCAAATGTTTTGTCCTCCTGACATGAATCAAGCTACTACAATAATAATAATTATTCTTTGGTCCACACGGAAAATACCAAGACCAATCACGAACAAACATTTGGGAGCGTGAAATTGGGGAAGAATACCCTGCGAATCTAATGAAAATTTCGCGTTTTGCCCTGTACGATTTTGACAGCCACCAAGGAACGGTTTATGTTTCAAATGTTTAGTGAGTGTCAATGTTTATGCATAATGCCATAACAGTTGCGATACTTTAGCCTTCGTGTCAGAAAATATCGGCGTAAGTACAATCTATGTGTCTACTTGGTGTCCTTACATTTAGCTTAAAAACAGATCAAATGTTGAGTAACTTAGCAGTCAATGTAAACGAAGAGTCTGGGAATTGGCGTCGTCGCGAGGGAGTGGTTAAAATATCCAAAACAGTCTATCTCGCGATAAGTTATGAATTAAAGATTCTCCTGTTGAGCTTCGACTGCTGCCGCTGCTCTACCCTACGATCGGAAGTCAGTCGAACAGGCGACCTTGCAGTCGGACTGGAGATTAACACGTCGAAAATCCAAAGTCTTCTCGACGTTATTCGAACGCCAGTAACTCTCGACGACGACGCGTTTCTGTCTAGAGTGTCCCAGTTCGTCTTGAGCGAACTGCACGTGATGACCTTCTTATTCGTGAAAGAGAGTTAAATCAGAAAGTATTACAAGAATGGTGGCCATTTTAAGGCAAATAATAAAATAAGTCTAGTGGAAGTCGCCTTAAATATTTTGTTGTATGAGAATAGGACATACGCTTTAGTTAATTTGATTTAGATTCATGTACAAGGTCTTTATATTCCGAGAGTCTGTTTCAAATTAATCACCCATGGAACATAATAATAAACTGTTTGCTGTAAGGGTTGGTGGTTTAGGGTCTGCAATTTATGATAGATAAAGTATGTATTGAAAATGTCCCTTGCCGCGTGATCGCTTTGAAATCTGGATTCTTCTAGCGATTCTTACAAGCGACGACTTACTGGACGAATCGATCGGTACACGATTTTCTAAATGCAATCTTCCCAGAAAAACGAATAGTTAAGCAGGCTTTTGATTTTTTTATACTGCGATTTCCCGGAACAATTCCGTTTGAATAAGAATATCCAAAACGCGTGTCTTACTGGAAGATGCTTTTTGGAAGATTGGACTGCCGTATATAATAATACTCATATTTTGGGTTTGGGACGGGAGGGTTTTGTTGGAGTCTTTGTTCTAAAAGAAGGCAGTCGTAGGGTGGTGTGATCCTGTTGTGAGAGAGAAAGATTGATTAGCAAGATCGCAATAAAAACAACCACACAGGACGGCTTAATTGTGGAATGAGTGTAGCCACACAATGCGTTGTCATATTGGCGCATGCTTTGCGGTGTCTTGGTAAAACACGGATGCGTAAGACCGGCTGTTGTGCAATCGAACGTCCTACTAAGATCAAATTAAGAGCGAAATGCACGTGATAAAGCATTATAGAATGTAATTATGGATCTCTGCAAATTTACATGTTGATTATGGCAGTGATTCAATCAAGTAGGGGATTTCTTCAACTATTTCGTGAGAGCTTGAGCTGAAGTTGCCGTGAAATTCGGCATGACAAATTCGCAGGTAATTCGTAAACATCCAATTTCTCGACTCATCCCTATTTTGCGCGGAAATCTCCTGACGGGCTTCAGTGATGTCGCGGATTGCAGCCGTCAACGCAAGGAAAGAAAGCTGCTTATTTTCTGAATGCCATTGGTAAAGATGCTTATGCTCTGGTGAAAAACTTGGTTTATCCGGATATTTCCATTAAAATGCCACTCGCCAAGATCCAGGAATCTATTATTCAGCATGTTCAGCCTATAGCTCTTAAGGCTAAAACATCCGTGATTTTATACTTTTACTTAAGACCCAGGCCGCAAAATGCGACTTTGAAGCTCAATTAGACACGCAACTGCGCGACCGTTTAATTGCGGGCATCAATGATCCTAATCTCCAAAAGCAATTACTATTTCTCAAGAATCCGACATTCCAGAGTGTTCGTGCTATATGCGAACAATTCCAAGATGTCTCGAACATTGTCAAAATTTATGTTATTCCAGATCCCGTGTTTCACTCCAGATCTATCCCTAGGAGACAAAACGCGCGGATATTCAAAAATCGCAAAAACAAGACCGATAATTCATTCAATACTTGTCATTCGTGTGGCAAATTGCATTCACGGCAGCAATGTAAATTCCGTGATGCGAAATGCTACAATTGTTGCAAAATAGGCCACATCAAAGGTTTGTGCGATTACTAATGATTCAAACGACAATGTATCCGATATGGCTCTGATGAGTTCTAGCAGTCAGAGCGGTGGCCATATTTCCAAGGAACTTATGAATTCACATGGAAAAAAGATGTCCTTCATTTGTGAAACCTGGAGTGTTGAATCGCTCATTCCCATCCATGCATTGAAGAACATGCACTACTCCGGAACAAGAAGACATCCTCTATAAATTCAAAGGGGTCGAGTTCCTTCTCCAAAATTGATCTAAAAGATGCCTACTTACAGATTTCACTGGATGACGAATCCAGTTTGCTGACAGTTATTAATGCACCCTTTGGGTTATTCAGGTACAACTTTCTACCTTCTGGGCTAAATGTTGCCCCAGCTATTTTCCAGGATTTCATTTATGGCATATTGGATGGCCTTAATGGTATTGAAATTTACCAAGATGACATTTTTGTCATGTGTGTCAGCAGGCATGATCATGAAGAGAGACTCTTCCAGCTATTTCGACGTTTTGTCGATGATAATGAGGCGGTTAATCCGCTGATAAAGCAACCACTCGTTTCAATGGCTTGGATCGGGAGAAGTCACCTTTTTCAAAGGGAATGATATTCGACCGTCTCGCGTTCTTATTCTTGGAAGAAGTGAAAATCGTATGGTAACTATCCTTGATGTTACGGATTCCCATCCTTCTGAACTAGCTGTCTCTGTTATTGATCCCATCCTTCCGACCCAGCTGATCCGGCTTATACGACTCCTTCCGTTCTAGACAATTGCTCGCAAGCTATACATCGGTTCTCGGAGTGTCTGCAATTGAAATCGCCGGTCGACTACCGCATGCCATCGAAGCTGCTGCACCCAGGTGGATGTGGTGATTGCTAACTTTAACTATTACTTGTGTTTTACTATACTGACTATTGTACCTCACTTTTACGAATATACGATTCCGCGTTGCTGCACGTGTCTTCATTGGTTAAAGGTCTCGGTTGGCCATTTAAGTTACAGACAATTCGTCTATTCTATATTCAGGCTTAATTCAACCCACCATACAATGCTACCACAATTATGCCAAAACAATTGCGTCGAAAAATATCGGCGTAAGTAAAATCTATGTTTGTGCTTGGTGTCCTAACATTTTGCTAAAAACCAGATCGAATGTTGCGTACCTTAGCGGTTAATTTAGAAAACCTTTAAAGGCCTGACATGGTCTTCAACACAACAAATGGCCTTTCGAGGTTCTGTAAGGGCCGCCCGGAGGGCCTTTCTGAGACAAGCTATAGGCTAGACATGCAGAATAATAGATTCCTGGATCCGTGCGAGTGGCATTTTTATGGGAATATCCGGATAAACCAAGTTTTTCACTAGACCATAAGCATCTTTACCGATGGCATTCAGGAAAAAAAATGATCCAATATACTTTGTACGTTACATAATTCAACTCGGTGGCGAATAAGTCTCGAATAAAAGTTTTTCTTCAAATGGATAATTCTACAACAGAATAGAAGCATACTTAGAATTTATAAGTAACTTTAATTAAAGATCTTGTGGGATATACAAGTTGACGAAATTAAATAGCTATGCTCAGTGGGTTAAAGCGGATACCATTCTGTTATTTGTGGGGGGAATTATTCCAATGTGTAATCTTACAATAAGTCACTAAATAGATAATTGCAACACCTTAACACTTAAATCCTCGTAAAAATCGTTTCTAAATACTGCTTAGCCAGTAGGAGCCTTTCAAACTTATATAATTCCATTAATTCTTGCAAACTATTAGGGCTGCATGCGTCGCTCAACAACGTTGCCGTCATTCCCAAGTTAGTGCTACAGGAGCTGCCGTTGACTGTAAAGGTAGATTGGCATCTGCAAACCGAAGGTCACACACTTAGGCATGCTATCATTGGAATCAGAACTGTTACACCATCTCCTCCAGACTGGCATCTTCAAACCTTGCGTGGACGGCTGCAATCCGCGACAACCTGCGAATTTGTCATGCCGAATTTCACGGCAACTTTAGCTCGAGCTATCACGAAATAGTTGAAGAATTCCCCTACTTGATTGAATCACTGCCATAATCAACATGTAAATTTGCCGAGATTCGAGACATAACGTATATTAGATCATTTAACTACGTTATCAACTAAGCGCTATTTTACACATTAAACATCACTTTCCAAAGTTCCAGAGTGTATTATTCGTCGCCTCTGTTTCTAAGATCGCGGTTCAGCAGACTCAGTTTAAGCTCTAGCTGTATAAAAACCTTTGCCCATGCAAATAAACTTAGTTGGCAATGTAGAGCACAATAATCTCTGGGGTATTCGTTTGGTCATAATAAACTGGTCATGCGCCTCCGAACAAAACCCAACACCCGTACGTCGTCCAGCAGCAACGGCATTTCGAATTTCATTGGGTTTGCAATTCCGTGTAATGTAAGAAGATATATCCGCTTCAATGTTTTTACTTGGAAAATGGAAAAGAAAAGAACATTTCCGCGATAGAATACATTCCAAATAATTTACAACCGTCAGAACTGACATGGAAATTGTAAAACGTTTTGTAAAAAACCCGACTGTGGCCGTAAAAGCCGCAACGGTTGCAATTCATTGGCAATAACGTTTTTCGAACATGATTTGGCTCAGATGTATCAAGCGAGGATGTTTTCTTTTGCCATTCTGACATGTCTGGGAAAGGTGCGCTGCAAGCAGGTTATTCGTCTAACTCGAGTATCAGTGCCAAGGATTCCTTCTGTTATTCATTTTAGACATCAGACCCGTCATTTGAGGGTTCAATTCATAGATCATCTTCAAGTGGGATACACCGACCCCCTCCAGTCCTTCGTCTGCCGCCGATTTTACTCGTGATTGATTCTTAAATCATCCGGTTGAATTCGGTCCGCAACTCAGCTCAAGGCATTTCGCTAATTGTCCATTTTAGACATTAATCGTATCATTCGGCGTCTGAATGTGAAGATCAACTTTCTAAAGAACCGCCCACCACACACCTACCTTGTAAACAGATACTCGTGGTTGATCCCTCAATCATCTAATCGATTTCGCCTCGAACAGCCTCCTAATGAGCGTAATTGAGGCAGTTGTCATTCTACAAACCACAACCAAGGATGCTGCACGTGTTAACGATGTGTGCGTGGAGAATAATGCATGAGAAAAAGAAAAAGACGAACATTACAAAAAAGACAGAAAAGAAGATCAGGAAGAAGGATTTAAACGAAACAAATGATCAACTTCGTCTTGTCATGTTTTCTTAACATCTCAGAAAGGCCCTCCGGGCGGCCCTTACAAAACCCCGAAAGGCCATTTGTTGTGTTGAAGACCCTGGCGACCCTCGAACAATCACGGCGCTGGAAACGGTGAAAAATCGGGTCTTGACAGCCGAGAATATGTAGGTAGATTTGAAGATGCGCATGAAAACAACAGCTTATGTGTGGATGCGAGGTTTGAGATTTCCGGTGAATAAATTATGGAAGGTTTAACCCCTTGGTGTTCTTTTTATTGCAAACGTTTTTTTATTTACAACCCACATTGACCGACCTTCGCGTTGTTATGGAGGAATCGGGTCACTAGTACTACATGTTCAATGCATTTTATTTGCGCCCTAACTGTATTTTCTGAAAGGCTGTATTTTATCTTTTATAGTACATTTAGAACCACCGTTATTTCTTGTGTACTTCAGCATTAATTTTATAATATGAAATCGTTCGCATAATCGAATCAAGTCCAACCGGAATCTCTTTTCCGTTGGATCCAAAAATGTTACGAATTGAAATGTTTAAAAGAAAGTAAACTCGCCGTGTCTCGTTCTCTCTTTAGTTGGATAGTCCTCACTTACAGCATCACTGTCAACTAGTGTACATTTTCCAGCTTTTATGTTTTTCGTTCCTGGATGATAAACTTTATTGAAAGTCCTTGTGCCATGTTTGACGCTGATTGACCGTCAATTCAAGTTTATTCTGTCGTCCCAGTTAACGTACCAATTTAATTGACGATGAGCCTCGTCTGAGAAGAATTTTTAAGGCCGGTTTTTCGCATAGAAGAATCCAGATTTTCAATACATAATTTATCTATCATAAATTGCGGAGCCTTAACCACCAACCCTTACAGCAAAAAGATTATTATTATGTTCCATTTAAAATGGTTGATTAATTTGAAAAAGACTATAGTTTATGTCCTATTCTCATACAACAAAATATTTAAGGCGACTTCTACTAAACCTATTTTATTATTTGCCTTCAAATGGCCACCATTCTTGAAATACTTTCTAATTTAACTCTCTTTTAAGAATACGAAGGTCATCACGTGCAGTTTGCTCAAGACGAACTGGGACACACTAGACAGAAACGCGTCGTCGTCGAGAGTTACTGGCGTTCGAATAACGTCGAGAAGACTTTGGATTTTCGACTGCCTGTGCAAGGTCGCCTGTTCGACTGACTACCGATTGTAGGGTAGAGCAGAAGCAGCAGTCGAAGCTCTAAGAGGAGAATATTTAATTCATAACTTATCGAGAGATCGACCCAACGACTTTTCCATCGACTGTTTCGGATATTCTAATAACTCCCTCGCCACGACGACGCCAATTCCCAGACTCTTCGTTACATTGACCGCTAAGGTACTCAATATTCGATTCACAGCTATGCTATTGGTTGGATGTTACCGGATCCGTTGGACATAATTTATATCCTGTGCCTAGTAGGTTCATGTAGTGTTGGATTCTTGGGTCTGCGTACGATTTTCCAGCAAAATTATTTCGTGGGAATGACGCCAAGTCGATAGTGGTTTGTTATGTGCCAAAAAATGCATTCAGAATAACAACTGACAACTCTCCTCGCTTACATGGGGATGTACTAATTGACGCTCCTCAATGTTTGTTTGTGAGTTGTCGTTTTTTACAGACCAGAAATAATAATTATTATTGTAGTGGCTTCATTGATGTCACGAGCACCAAAAATAAATACAAAACGGCCATCAGAATTATAAAGAATAATGCATAAAGAAGATCAGGAAGAAGAAGGCTTTAAACAAAACAAAGGATACTACTTCGTCTTGTCATGTTTTCTTAACATCTCAGAAAGGCCCTCCGGAGCGGCCCTTACAAAACCTCGAAAAGGCCATTTGTTGTATTGAAGACCCTGGCGACCCTCAAACAATGCGGCCCCTGAAACAGAGAAAATCGGATCTTGACAGCCAAGAATATGTGGGTAGATTTCAAGAAGCGCTTGAAAGAAAAAGCTAATGTGGATGCGAGGTGTGAGATTTGCGGTTAATAAATTATGGAAGGTTTAGCCCCTTGGTGTTCTTTATAATGCAAACACAGTGTGAACAGCTCACTGGAGTCAGTATATTACGCTCCACCAATTCGTTCAGAGTCAGTTCAACAGAGTCTCGTAAGCCGAAGGCAATAATCCTCCGCTTCAAGAACATAGGATCTCCGGCAACCTCGAGTTTGACTTTGGGAATTTTCATTCCACCAGTCACTCTGGTGCACTTTTGGACCAGATCTTTTAACTCGGACTCAACTGCCGGTAATGAATTGAAACTCGGTTGAAACTTGAGCTGCTTCATGACGTTCAAACCGATAATGGCTGGACCCGTCGCCGACACCAAGAATTTGCATGGGAATCTGGATCCATCTCGGATAATAGGGATCATACAGAAGCCAATGATTTTCAATGAATGACCAGTGATACCAATAATCGACTGGTCGGTCTTCTGTATACATGGACGTGAACAGAACTTCTTCAATGCATGGATGGGAATGAGCGATTCCACACTCCCGGTATCACCAATGACTGACATCATTTTTCCATGTGAATTCAGAAGTTCCTTTGAAATATGGCACGCGCTCTGACTGCTAGTACTCATCAGAGCAATATCGGATATATTGTTGTCGGAATCGTTAGTATCGCATCGCACGTTAAGCAGCCTCAAAAGCTATAGGCTGAACATGCTGAATAATAGCTTCCTGGATCTTGGCAAGTGGCATTTTAATGGGAATATCCGGATAAACCAAGTTTTTCACCAGAGCATAAGCATCTTTACTAATTGCATTCAGAAAATAAGCAGCTTTTTTTCTTCAGCGAAATTATCTTGGGTTATAGCCCACATTTCGAAACGCTCAATATAGTTCGAGGTTCTTTTTTGACATAGTTGCGACGCCAAATGTGGTAGTATTGTATGGGGGGTTGAATTGACCCATAATATAGAATAGACTAATTGTCTGTAATATCGGTATAACCCAAATGGCCAACCGGGACCTTTAACGAATGAAGACACGTGCAGCACCGCGGAATTGTATATTCGTAAAAGTGAGGTACAATAGTCAGTATAGTAAAACACAATTAATAGTTAAAGTTAGCAATCACCACAATAATGCATAGACATTGACACTCACTAAAAAGTTTGAAACATAAGCCGTCATGTTTCTACGGTTCCTAGGTGGCTATTAAACTCTGACAGGGCAAAACGCGACATTTTCATTGGATTCGCAGGGTATTCTTCCCCAATTTCACGCTCCTGAATCAAGCTTCTAATAAACTCTGGAATGCTTCAAAGAGCTGTTGAATGTGTAAAATAGCGCTTTGTTGGTAATGTAATTAAATGATCCAATACACTTTATGCGTAACATAATTAAACTCGGTGCCGAATATGTATCGAATCTAGGCTTTTCTTCAAATAGATTATTCTACAACAGAATAGAAGCATACTTATAATTTCTAAGTAACTTTAATTAAAGATTTTGCGCGATATACAAGTGGACGAAATTAAATTGCTATGCTTAGTTGGTTAAAGCGGATGCCATTCTGTTATTTGTGTGGGCATAATCCCAAGTTGTTACTTTACAATAAGTCACTACAAAGATGATTACTACGCCTTGAAACTTAAATCCTTGTAAAAAAATTTTATAATTACTGCTAAGTGAGATTGAGCCTTTCAAACTTATATAATTATTCTACATTTTCCATTAATTCTTGCAAACTTTTAGGGCTGCAAGCATTTATTTTCATTTTCGACGCTGAGTTCCAATCTTTATATGATTTGCTGGTATTCGCATTGCATTGCCAGAGTATCACACGGCCTGAGAGATTTTAACTGACGGGAAAACTGACTATCCTCGTAGTCTTCAACATTTTAAGAAAACTGATTGCAATTCGGTTTTGACGCTTTATAACTCCAGGCACAGACATCTGTTAAGTACTTTAAGAATTTCCTAACAAATACAAAATACCACAAGTCGCTTAGTTATCTTCTGAGCACGGCATTATTGTGCAATTTGTCGTGATTAAGGTCTTCTTCGTTGATAACAAATACCCGCTTAATTCTCAGCACTTTAGAATTCGACTCGACGCTCTGTTAGGTATCTTTCACCGGTCGACTTGATTCATTTGGTTACCAGAAGACCTTAGCCCGATTTAATTTACTTTTGTATGTGTCAATAAAAAGCACTTTAATCAACATAATGGCAGTTGTATTTCATTCCACCGGGAACAACAGCGCCGGACAACAATTCAGTCAACCTATCATTCGACAATTCGTAACACAGCAGCTGATAAAACATGTATTGTGAGTCAAAAGCGATAGTTGTGTTGATTTAAAGTGTAATCAAGCGAGAGGTTACGGACTAGAACACTTCGCCGAAGAAACCTCAGTAACACGCATTACGAGTTAAATTGGGAAAGTGGAGCACAGTAACCTCTGGGGTATTCGTTTGGTCAAAATAAACTGGTAATGCGGTTCCGAACAAAACCGAACACCCTTGCATGGCATCGCAGCAACAACATTTCGCTGTTCATTGGGTTTGCAATTCTGTGTCATGTAAGAAAATTACATCCGCATCAATGTTTTTACTTGGAAAATGGAAAAGAAAAGAAGATTTCCGCGATAGAATACATTCCAAATAATTTACAACCGTCAGAACTGACATGGAAATTGTAAAACGTTTTGTAAGAAACCCGACTGTGGCCGTAAAAGCCGCAACGGTTGCAATTCATTGGCAATAACGTTTTTCGAACATGATTTGGCTCAGATGTATCAAGCGAGGATGTTTTCTTTTGCCATTCTGACATGTCTGGGAAAAGTAAGCTGCAAGCAGGTTATTCGTCTAACTCGAATAGCAGTGCCAAGGATTCCTTCTGCTATTCATTTTAGACATCAGACCCGTCATTTGAGGGTTCAATTCATAGATCATCTTCAAGTGGGATACACCGACCCCCTCCAGTCCTTCGTCTGCCGCCGATTTTACTCGTGATTGATTCTTAAATCATCCGGTTGAATTCGGTCCGCAACTCAGCTCAAGGCATTTCGCTAATTGTCCATTTTAGACATTAATCGTATCATTCGGCGTCTGAATGTGAAGATCAACTTTCTAAAGAACCGCCCACTCACACCTACCTTGTAAACAGATACTCGTGGTTGATCCCTCAATCATCCAATCGATTTCGCCTCAAACAGCCTCCTAATGAGCGGAATTGTGGCAGTTGTCATTCTACAAACCACAACCATGGATGCTGCACGTGCTAACGATGTGTGCGTGGAGAACGACTACAAAACGGCCATCAGCATTCTAAGAATAATGCATGAGAAAAAGAAGAAGACGAACATTACAAAGAAGACGGAAAAGAAGATCAGGAAGAAGGCTTTAAACAAAACAAAGGATCAACTTCGTCTTGTCATGTTTTCTAAACATCTCAGAAAGGCCCTCCGGGCGGCCCTTACAAAACCCCGAAAGGCCATTTGTTGTGTTGAAGACCCTGGCGACCCTCGAACAATCACGGCGCCTCGAATCGGAGAAAAATCGGGTCTTGACAGCCAAGAATATGTGGGTAGATTTGAAGAGGCGCTTGAAAGCAACAGCTAATGTGTGGATGCGAGGTTTGAGATTTGCGGTGAATAAATTATGGAAGGTTTAACCCCTTGGTGTTCTTTTTATTGCAAACGTTTTTTTATTTAACAATTTACAACCCACATTGACCGACCTTTGCGTTGTTATGGAGGAATTAGGTCACTAGTACAACATGTTCAATGCTCTAACTGTATTTTCTGAAAGGCTGTATTCTATCTTTTATAGTTCATTTAGAACCACCGTTATTTCTTGTGTACTTCAGCATTAATTCTATAACATGAAATCGTTCGCATAATCGAATCAAGTCTCACGGCCTGAGAAATTATATCTGAGTAGAAAACCGACTATTCCTCGTGTTCTACAACATTTTAAGAAAACGGATTGCAATTCGGTTTTGACGCTATATAACCCCGGGCAAAGAAATCTGTTAAGTGCTTAAGGTATTTCCTAACAAATATTAAAATACCACAGGTAGCTTAGTTATCTTCTGAGCACGGCATTATTGTGCAATTTGTCGTGATTAACGTCTTCTTCGTTGATAACAAATACCCGCTTCATTTTCGGCACTTTTGAATTCGACTCGATGCTCCGTTGAGTATCTGTCAACGGTCGACTCAATTCAATTGGTCGCCAGAAGACCCCAGCCCGGTTAAATTTACTTTTTTATGTGTCAATATAAAGCACGTTGATCAACGTAAAGGCAGTATTATTTCATTCCACCGGAAACAACAGCGTCGGACAACAATTACAGTCCGACCTATTATTCGATTATTTGTAACACAGCAGTTGATAAAACATGTATTCTATACGTGTTTTCGTGTGTTCCACGGACCACAATCGCTATCGTAGGTCTTGTTGCAGATAAGCGCAGGAATGGTTTTTGGTCGATTTTGGGCTTAATTTGTCGATTTTTATTAGTATTATTATTATTAAAGTGCGTCGCTGAGCGGACACGGAGAATCTGTCAACTACTCAACAACGTTGCCGCCATTCCCACGTTAGTGCTACCAGGAGCTGCCGATGACTTAAGAGGTAGATTTGCACCTTTAATAATAATTGTAGTGGCTTTATTGAGGTCACGAGGACCAAAACTTTCAGCATTAAAAAAAGGCAGGATAACAAATATTAGATGCGAAAATTGTCTTGTAGTTCCTGTTTAACCTGGTCTGGTGAGACTAAAAATCGGGACAAATAGGGAATGACCGAATTGCGATATGCCGCCGTTCTTGTTGGAATTGAACGGTATGGACGGCGCATTGGTCGAAGAGATTTACATTCCGATCAACTGGAAAAGAGGGATGGGAGGGGTCATTTAAAATTCGGGCAGCGATTAATGAGCAGTTATTGAAGTGGCGTTCAACGATGATTTCTTTGATAGAGAGAATAGGCAGACCGCTAGAAAAAGAGATTATTTAAAAAAAGTTGATGCAGGGTTACAAAGTGAGAGCATTTAAGGCCGGGGAAAATTACTGGGGAACAATATACAAGCAGGGGAATTATACAGGCATGCACGAAGGTTTTTATATGGCTCGAGCTCAAACCAAGTCTCCTGAATCGGCGAACAAGGAAGCAAAGACGGCGGCTTTTACCAAAGACAACATCGACATGATCACTCCACGATAACCGACTGTTAAAAATCACCCCGAGATACTTCGATTTTGGGCTCGAAGCGAAGTTATGTAGTGAAGAAATTTCGAGGGTGTCGGCAGCGGCTGTCAGGGAAAATGTGATATGGATTCATTTTGATGCATTCAGCAAAAGATCATTCTCGGAAGACCACTCAGTTGGCGCGCGTTTTGGATAGGGCCTTTCGATGGCCGCCATTTCCTGTTTGCCAAACTTTATATACTTCGTGGGTTAAATTGGCCTTTTTTGCAAATTTACTACGATGTTACTTTTTTTATTCGTCTTAACTTATTTTGCATTTTCTACATATAATCGTTACGTCCTGTAACATTTTTGTTTATTGTACATTTTAATGCTGAAAGCTTTGGTCCTCGTGACCTTAATAAAGCGAATATTATTAGTATTATAAGTACCTCGCCTTTCGTCTTGCATGGATGGCATAAAGTCAGGTCATCTGCATATTTTATTAGTCTCACGTCGTTAAGGGACCGAAGGCTGGACGTGTAATGGTTGAAGAGGAAGGGAGAACCGGACGTCACACACTTAGGCATGCAATCATTGGAGACCGAACTGTACTACTATCTCCTCCAGACTGGCATCTTCAAACCGGTCCTTATAAAACCGATCGTAGGGTAGAGCAGCAGCAGCAGCAGTCGAAGCTCTAAGAGGAGAATCTTTAATTCATAACTAATCGCGAGATAGACCCAACGACTATTCCATCGACTGTTTTGGAAATTTTAACCACTCATATTTTAGGTTGGGGAAGGCGTTGTCATATTGCGCATGCTTGGGTTTTTTTAAGTTTAAACCCGTGCGGTGTCGTGGTAAAACACGGGTGCGTTAGACCGCCTTTTGTGCAATCGCACTTTCGATTAAGATCCAATTAAGTAGCGAAGTGCACGTGATACATAATTAAAGAATGTTTTTTATGGATCTCGGCAAATGCACATGTTGATTATGGCAGTGATTCAATCAAGTAGGGGAATTCTTCAACTATTTCGTGATAGCTCGAGCTAAAGTTGCCGTGAAATTCGGCATGACAAATTCGCAGGTTGTCGCGGATTGCAGCCGTCCACGCAAGGTTTGAAGATGCCAGTCTGGAGGAGATGGTAGTACAGTTATGTTTCCAATGAAAGCATGCTTAAGTGTGTGACGTTCGGTTTAAACATGCCAATCTACCTTTTCAGTCAACGTCAGCTCCTGTAGCACTATCCTGGGAATGGCGACAACGTTGTTGAGGTGTTGACAGAATCTCCGTGTCCGCACAGCGACGCACTTTAATAATAATTCTAATAAAAATCGACAAATTAAGCCCAACATGCCAAAAACCATTCCTGCGCATATCTGCAACAGGACCTACGATACCGATTGGGGTCCGTGGAACACACGAAAACACGTTGGAATACATTTTTTATCAGCTGCTGTGTTACGAATAATCGAATGATAGGTGGACTGAATTGTTGTCCGGCGCTGTTGTTCTCGGTGGAATGAAATAATACTGCCTTTATGTTGATTTAAGTGCTTTATATTGACACATAAAAAAGCAAAAATTAATCGAGCTGGTGTCTTCTGGTGACCAATTGAATTGAGTCGACCGTTGACAGATTCTCAACGGAGCGTCGAGTCGAATTCAAAAGTGCCGAGAATGAAGCGGGTATTTGTTATCAACGAAGAAGTCGTTAATCACGACAAATTGCACAATAATGCCGTGCTCAGAAGATAACTAAGCTACCTGTGGTATTTTGGTATTTGTTAGGAAATACCTTAAGTACTTAACAGATGTCTTTGCCCGGGGTTATAAAGCGTCAAAACCGAATTGCAATCCGTTTTCTTAAAATGTTGTAGAACACGAGGAATAGTCGGTTTTCCCATCAGTTACAATTTCTCAGAATGCATAAAGCTCTTGTAATGCGATTTGAATTTCAGCCAATCGATTTGGATTCAAACTCAGCTGCCAAAATGGAAATAAATGCGTGTAGTCCTTATATTTGTTAAGAATGAACAATAATTATCTATGTTTGAAAGGCTCCCACTGGCTTAGCAGTATTAAGAAACGATTTTAACGAAAATTTTCGTGTTAAGGTGTTGCAATCATCTATGTAGTTATTTATTGCAAGATAACACATTGGAATAATTCCCCCACAAATAACAGAATGATATCCGCTTTAACCAACAAAGCATAGCAATTTAATTTCGTCTACTTGTATATCGCGCAAAATCTTTAATTAAAGTTACTTAGAAATTATAAGTATGCTTCTATTCTGTTGTAGAAAAATCTATTTGAAGAAAAACCAAGATTCGATACATATTCGCCACCGAGTTGAATTACGTACAAAGTATATTGGATCATTTAACTACATTACCAACAAAGCGCTATATTACAAATTCAACAGCTCTTTCCAACATTCCAGACTTTATTATGTGTCGCCTCTGTTCCTAAGTTTGCCGGTTAAGGAGACTCGGTTAAAGCTCTAGCGTATAAAAACCTTTGTCCATGCCTGTATAATTCCCTTTTTTGTATATTTTTCCCCAGTAATTTTCCCCGGCATTAAATTTACTGACTTATTAACCCTTCGTAGGCTCTATTAAGTTTTTTTAGTGTCCTGCCTATGCTCTCAATTCAAGAAATCATCGTCCAACGGCACTTCAACAGTTGTTCACTAATCGCTGCTCGTATTTAAAGTGACTCAATTTTCAAGTCTATCTGAGTGTTAATCTCTTCGACCAATGCGTAGGCTATACCGTTCAATACCCACAAGAACGGCGGCATATCGCAAGTCGGTCA
>JAPUBX010001768.1:0-20910 GCA_028672205.1 Proteocephalus fallax | reverse complement strand
AAGGTGCATACTCATACCTATTTTCTCCAGGTCTTCGAACTTACGAGGACATTACAGTCTATCCTATGCAGTAACCTCTGATAGATATCTCTTAAACAATAGCCACTAGGAGTTTAGATGCCAAAAAAAGTAAAGAATTAAAAATCATAAGAGATCAACTATAAAAATTAAAAACATTCCGAAATTAGACTGAATAAAAAATAAAAAAAGATAATAAAATGATATTAAAAGATTAATAATTTAACGGCGATAAAACAAAAAAAGGAAAGAAGATAATTAAAATAAGCAACAAAATAAGTCCAAGATCCTGCATATGCATCTGCATCGACCTCTATGTGTGTCTCGTGCGTCAACTCGGGCTGCGCCTCAGAGTGGGTGAGGCTGTCCTGTGCCGCAGCTTCAGCTTCATGGTCGGGTTCGTGTTCGGGTTCGTGTTGTGGTTCAGGTTCGGGTTCAGGTTTACTGCCCTCGTCATCAGAAGCAGCAATAGCATCATCAGTTGCAGCAGCAGCAGAATATAATGGAATCATCTAGTTGTTGTTGTTCTGATATGTTGTGAAGACGTGCGACAAATCGGGGTCTTGCGAAAATCATCAGCACCCTTGACACCTGCATCTGCATCGAACTCTACGTGTGTCTCGGTCGTCGACTCGGGCTGCGCCTCAGAGTGGGTGAGGCTGTCCTGTGCAGCAGCTTTAGCTTCATGGTCGGGTTCGTGTTCGGGTTCGTGTTGTGGTTCAGGTTCGGATTCAGGTTTACTGCCCTCGTCATCAGAAGCAGCAATAGCATCATCAGTTGCAGCAGCAGCAGAATTAATGGAATCATCTAGTTGTTGGTGTTCTGATTGTAGCGAAACGTGCGACGACTCGGCGTCCTGCCCCAAATCATTAACACTCTCGAAACCTGGCATCTGCTCCTGCCTCTGCATCTGCATCGACCTCTTCGTGTGTCTCGTGCGTCAACTCGGGCTGCGCCTCAGAGTCGGTTAGGCTGTCCTGTGCCGCAGCTTCAGTTTCATGGTCGAGTTCGTGTTCGGGTTCGTGTTGTTGTTCAGGTTCGGGTTCAGGTTTACTGCCCTCGTCATCAGAAGCAGCAATAGCATCATCAGTTGCAGAAGCAGCAGAATTAATGGAATCATCTAGTTGTTGGTGTTCTGATTGTAGCGAAACGTGCGACGACTCGGCGTCCTGCCCCAAATCATTAACACTCCTCGAAACCTGGCATCTTCTCCTGCCTCTGCATCTGCATCGACCTCTTCGTGTGTCTCGTGCGTCAACTCGGGCTGCGCCTCAGAGTCGGTGAGGCTGTCCTGTGCCGCAGCTTCAGTTTCATGGTCGAGTTCGTGTTCGGGTTCGTGTTGTGGTTCAGGTTCGGGTTCAGGTTTACTGCCCTCGTCATCAGAAGCAGCAATAGTATCATCAGTTGCAGAGGCAGCCGAATTAATGGAATCATCTCGTTGTTGGTGTTCTGATTGTTTCGAAACGTGCGACAACTCGGCGTCCTGCCCCAAATCATCAACACTCCTCGACACCTGGCATCGGCTCCTGCATCTGCATCTGCATCGACCTCTACGTGTGTCTCGTTCGTCAACTCGGCTTGCGCTTCAGAGTGGGTGAGGCTGTCATGTGCCGCAGCTTCAGCTTCATGGTCGGGTTCGTGTTCGGGTTCGTGTTGTGGTTGAGGTTCGGGTTCAGGTTCACTGCCCTCGTCATCAGAAGCAGCAATATCTCATCAGTTGCAGCAGCAGCAGTAGAATTAATGGAATCATCTCGTTGATGGTGTTTTGATTGTTGCGAAACTTTGAAGCTGGTGCGGGGCCGTTGACGGCCACCACCATCAAAAAGAAATTATTTTGCTTTTTTTAGAAAACTGTTCTTTCAAAATATCTTCATCGATCTTTTTACTGAATTTTGTAAAAAACAAATACGTCTGGTTTAACTCATCAATTTCATGGATTTACCTTTGATCAAACGAAAATACTCGCGAAAACAGCTCACCGAATACCGCAAACACTCGATTGTTGACGCAAGTCTATCTGAGACCCTTCTTAAGTGCAAATTGCTGTCTCGCAGGTTATTTTATAAAACCGCATGGATTAATCAATATGTTTCTCGCATTTATAATGCGGCTTTAATCGACCGACCGCATGAGAACAGCGGTTTTGTGCCTACAACTTCTGCACTCCCGCCACCACCACTCACTCAGACCAAGCCGAAGCATCGAGCTGGTTGGCTCAGTGCTGTTCGCAGTCGCTTTCCCGCAAATACATCACTTCCAGCTCTTGCGTCTTTCAATGTGCGTTCAATTCTCAACAAAGTTGATGATTTTCACTCTCTGCCAACAACGGCTCTGTTTAAACCTGTCGGCGTGGTCTGTCTACAAGAAACCTTTCTTCGGGACATCAATCTGGATGACATATTTATGCCAGAGAATTTCGAATGCTTTCGTCAAGACAGAGTGGTCGGCGTTAAATCCAAGGGTGGTGGTGTCGCGAGTTGCATCAATCTCAGCTGGTCAAAATCGAACAAAAAGGTTTTCTGCAATGCAGCTAGTGCTATTGAATGTGTTGGGGTTATGTGCCATCCAAGGTCTCTTCAAAACTGCAAGTCTGTGACAGTCTTTAACTTGTATATCCCCCCATCTTCTACCAGAACAGATATATCTAAGTTCTATGATTCGCTTATACCTTTTATTTCTTCAATTATGGATGATTCTTTCATTATACTGTGTGGTGATTTCAATTCTGCGCCTATTAGCCCCCTTCTTACACTTGGTCTTAACACCATAGTCAATTTTACTACACGTGAAGGGAATCTTCTTGACCACATATTTGTGTCCGATTCTTCTCTGTATGCATGTCGTAAACGTGCACCTTTAGCCCAGTCGTACCACTGCACCGTTGTTGGTCTACCGAAAATATATTGCAAGGATAAAAAAACCATCAACGTTGTCCCAAACCCAAAAAACATCGTATCCGCTCTCACTGCCTCCAGAACCAGTGCAATTTAAGAGATGCCGTTGCCACAACCGACTTCAAAGTTTTCGAGGATTCCGGCTTCGATAAAGAGATTGACAATATCAATAGTTATCTCCGCTTTTTGTACGATACGCATTGTCCACTCACGGAACTATCCCTAACCCCCCGTGTCATATCTTCTCCATTTCTGAAACGACTGAGGCGAAAAAAGGAACGACTTTGTCGCCAGGGGAGGTATCGAGAAATTAAACCAATTTCGATACAGATCACAGCTGAGGTAAATCGCCTTAACAAAATTTTTGCAGATGAGCTGTTCAGAACATCGAAACCCGGTGACCTCTGGAAAAATCTTAACAGATTGACAGGAACCCGCCGCCCATATCTACCAAGTGGTGCCCTAGACCTTGATGCTCTGAACGATGGCTTTATCTTCAAATCCGCTGACCATTCCGCGGTACCTCTCGTCAGATCTCTTAATCCCAGCGCTTTCCTGCCCGCTCACGAATCCTCTATCTCCCAAATTTTGGCTGGCCTCAAGAGCTCCACAGCGGCTGGTCCCGACAGGGTCCCCCCGGCGATTCTTAAAATCTGTCACCAGGAGATTTCTCCGTTTGTCACCCAGCTCGTCAATCATTCCTTAGGAGAATGCTCATTTCCTTCGGAATGGAGAGATGTCGTTATAACACCAATTCCGAAACCGGCCAATGGTTCCGCCGGACCTGTGAAGTACAGACCTATCGCCAACTCATCCGCGTGGTTAAAAGTGATTGAGAAGCACCTCCTCTCTAAATTAGATGACACGTTTAAAGCTGCCGATGACCCTCTTCAGTTTGCTTATAAATCAAATCGAAGCACTCTGGACGCCGTGGCTACGTTATCACACACCCTCCACTCTTCACTTGATGCCGGAGCGAAAGCCGTCAAGGGAGTTTTCTTGGACTTCTCCTCTGCTTTGAACACTATCTCACGCTCCCGCATCCTTTCTCAACTATGTGAGGATGGCGTTGAAGGATGGTTGATTAATTGGCTTCAACACTATTTTTCTAATCGACGTCAAAATGTAAGAGTCGGAAATGAAGCCTCCACCTCCTTGCCAAATAACTGCGGTGTACTACAAGGCGCTGTGCTACCTCCCTCCCTTTTCAACTATTACACGTCGAGCCTTCGGTCCCCTAACGACGTGACACTTATAAAACACGCGGATGACTTGACCTTATGCCATGCATGCAAGACAGATGGTGATTCTCAACAGCTCGGGCAGGCAGTCACTGAGGTACTCGAGTGGTCTTCGGAGAATGGTCTTTTGCTGAATGCATCAAAATGCATCTATATTACATTTTCCCTGACAGCCAATGTTGACACTCCCGAAATCCCTTCACTCCATAATTTCGCTTCGAGCTCAAAATCTAAATTCCTCGGCGTTGTTTTTAACAGTCGGCTATCATAGAGTGATCATGTGGATGCCGTCTTTGATAAATGGTGTCTTCTCTACTTCCTAGTTCGTCGGTTCAGGAGACTTGGCTTAAGCTCTAGCCACAAAAAAACATTTGTCCATGCCTGTATAATTCCCCTCATTGTATATTGTTCTCCAATAATTTGACTTTAACAACCCTTCATAGACTTTTTAAAATAATCTCGTTTTCTAGTGGTCTGCCTATTCTCTCTATTCAAGAAATCATCGTTCAACGCCACTTCAATAATTGTTCACTAATCGCTGCTCGTATTTAAAGTGACCCCTCCAATCCACTCCATCCAAGTTTATCTGAATGTAAATCTCTTCGACCAATGCGTAGACTATACCGTTCAATACCAACAGCAGCATATCGCAATTCGGTCATTCCATATTTGTCCCGATTTTTAATATCACCAGAGCAGGTGAAAGAGGAACTAAAAGACAATTTTCACATCACATACTTGTCATATTGCCTATTTTTACTGCTGCAAGTTTTGGTCCTCGTGATCTCAATACAGCCACTTCAATTATTATAAATTATTAGTTGCAGCAGCAGCAAAATAAATTGAATCATCAAGTTGTTGGAGTTGTGCTGATTGTTGCGAAGAGTACGACAACTCGGCGTTATTCACCAAATCATCAACAACCTCGACACCTGCATCTGCTACTGTATCTGCATCTGCATCGACCTCTATGTTTGTCTCGTGCGTCAACTCGAGCTGCGCCTCAGAGTGGGTGAGGCTGTCCTGTGCCGCAGCTTCAGCTTCATGGTCGGGTTCGTGTTCGAGTTCGTGTTGTGATTCAGGTTCGGGTTCAGGTTCACTGCCCTCGTCATCAGAAGCAGCAATAGCATCATCAGTTGCAGCAGCAGCAGAATTAATAGAATCATCTAGTTGGTGGTGTTCTGATGGTTTCGAAACATGCGAAAACTCGGCGTCCTGCCCCAAATCATCAACACCCTCGACACCTGCATCTGCTACCGTATCTGCATCTGCATCGACCTCTATGTTTGTCTTGTGCATCAACTCGGGCTGCGCCTCAGAGTGGGTGAGGATGTCCTGTACCGCAGCTTCAGCTTCATGGTCGGGTTCGTGTTCGGGTTCGTGTTGTGGTTCAGGTTCGGGTTCAGGTTCACTGCCCTCGTCATCAGAAGCAGCAATAGTATCATCAGTTGCAGCAGCAGCAGCAGAATTAATGGAATTATCTAGTTGTTGGTGTTGGTGTTCTGATTGTTTCGAAACGTGGGACAACTCGGCGTCCTGTCCCAAATCATTACCACCCTCGACACCTGCATCAGTCCACTCTGCATCTGCATCGACCTCTACGTGTGTCTCGTGCGTCAACTCGGGCTGCGCCTCAGAGTGGGTGAGGCTGTCCTGTGCCGCAGCTTCAGCTTCATGGTCGGGTTCGTGTTCGGGTTCGTGTTGTGGTTCAGGTTCGGGTTCAGGTTTACTGCCCTCGTCATCAGAAGCAGCAATAGCATCATCAGTTGCAGCAGCAGCAGAATTAATGGAATCATCTAGTTGTTGGTGTTCTGATTGTTTCGAAACGTGCGACAACTCGGCGTCCTGCCCCAAATCATCAACACCCTCGACACCTGCATCTGCTCCTGTATCTGCATCTGCATCGACCTCTACGTGTGTCTCGTGCGTCAACTCGGGCTGCGCCTCAGAGTGGGTGAGGATGTCCTGTACCGCAGCTTCAACTTCATGGTCGGGTTCGTGTTGTGGTTCAGGTTCGGGTTTAGGTTCACTGCCCTCGTAATCAGAAGCAGCAATAATATCATAAGTTGCAGCAGCAGTAGAGTTAAAAGAATCATCTAGTTGGTGGTGTTCTGATGGTTTCGAAAAGTGCGACAACTCGGCCTCCTGTCCCAAATCATCAACACCCTCGACACTTGCATCTGCTCCTGTATCTGCATCTGCATCGACCTCTATGTTTGTCTCGTGCGTCAACTCGGGCTGCGCCTCAGAGTGGGTGAGGCTGTCCTGTGCCGCAGCTTCAGCTTCATGGTCGGGTTCGTGTTCGAGTTCGTGTTGTGATTCAGGTTCGGGTTCAGGTTCACTGCCCTCGTCATCAGAAGCAGCAAAAGCATCATCAGTTGCAGCAGCAGCAGAATTAATGGAATCATCTAGTTGGTGGTGTTCTGATGGTTTCGAAACGTGCGACAACTCGTTGTCCTGCCCCAAATCATTAACACCCTCGACACCTGCATCTGCTACTGTATCTGCATCTGCATCGACCTCAGCGTGTGTCTCGTGCGTCAACTCGGGCTGCGCCTCAGAGTGGGTGAGGCTGTCCTCTACCGCAGCTTCAGCTTCATGGTCGGGTTCGTGTTCGGGTTCGTGTTGTGGTTCAGGTTCGGGTTCAGGTTCACTGCCCTCGTCATCAGAAGCAGCAATAGCATCATCAGTTGCAGCAGCAGCAGAATTAATAGAATCATCTAGTTGGTGGTGTTCTGATGGTTTCGAAACATGCGAAAACTCGGCGTCCTGCCCCAAATCATCAACACCCTCGACACCTGCATCTGCTACCGTATCTGCATCTGCATCGAACTCAACGTTTGTCTCGTGCATCAACTCGGGCTGCGCCTCAGAGTAGGCGAGGATGTCCTGTACCGCAGCTTCAGCTTTATGGTCGGATTCGTGTTCAGATTCGTGTAGTGGTTCATGTTCGTGTTCAGGAACACTGCCCTCGTCATCAGAAGCAGCAAAAGCATCATCAGTTGCAGCAGCAGCAAAATTAATGGAATCATCTCGTTGTTGGTGTTCTGATTGTTTCGAAACGTGAGACAACTCGGCGTCCTGTCCCAAATCATAAACACCCTCAACACCTGCATCAGCTCCTGCATCTGCATCGACCTCTACGTGTGTCTCGTGCGTCAACTCGGGCTGCGCCTCAGAGTGGGTGAGGATGTCCTGTACCGCAGCTTCAACTTCATGTCGGTTCGTGTTCGGTTCGTGTTGTGGTTCAGGTTCGGGTTCAGGTTCACTGCCCTCGTCATCAGAAGCAGCAATAATATCATAAGTTGCAGCAGCAGTAGAGTTAAAAGAATCATCTAGTTGGTGGTGTTCTGATGGTTTCGAAAAGTGCGACAACTCGGCGTCCTGCCCCAAATCATCAACACCCTCGACACCTGCATCTGCTCCTGTATCTGCATCTGCATCGACCTCTATGTTTGTCTCGTGCGTCAACTCGGGCTGCGCCTCAGAGTGGGTGAGGCTGTCCTGTGCCGCAGCTTCAGCTTCATGGTCGGGTTCGTGTTCGGGTTCGTGTTGTGGTTCAGGTTCGGGTTCAGGTTCACTGCCCTCGTCATCAGAAGCAGCAATAGCATCATCAGTTGCAGCAGCAGCAGAATTAATGGAATCATCTAGTTGGTGGTGTTCTGATGGTTTCGAAACGTGCGACAACTCGTTGTCCTGCCCCAAATCATTAACACCCTCGACACCTGCATCTGCTACTGCATCTGCATCTGCATCGACCTCTACGTGTGTCTCGTGCGTCAACTCGGGCTGCGCCTCAGAGTGGGTGAGGCTGTCCTGTGCCGCAGCTTCAGCTTCATGGTCGGGTTCGTGTTCGGGTTCGTGTTGTGGTTCAGGTTCGGGTTCAGGTTTACTGCCCTCGTCATCAGAAGCAGCAATAGCATCATCAGTTGCAGCAGCAGCAGAATTAATGGAATCATCTAGTTGTTGGTGTTCTGATTGTTTCGAAACGTGCGACAACTCGGCGTCCTGCCCCAAATCATTAACACCCTCGACACCTGCATCAGCTCCTGCATCTGCATCGACCTCTACGTGTGTCTCGTGCGTCAACTCGGGCTGCGCCTCAGAGTGGGTGAGGATGTCCTGTACCGCAGCTTCAACTTCATGGTCGGGTTCGTGTTGTGGTTCAGGTTCGGGTTTAGGTTCACTGCCCTCGTAATCAGAAGCAGCAATAATATCATAAGTTGCAGCAGCAGTAGAGTTAAAAGAATCATCTAGTTGGTGGTGTTCTGATGGTTTCGAAAAGTGCGACAACTCGGCCTCCTGTCCCAAATCATCAACACCCTCGACACTTGCATCTGCTCCTGTATCTGCATCTGCATCGACCTCTATGTTTGTCTCGTGCGTCAACTCGGGCTGCGCCTCAGAGTGGGTGAGGCTGTCCTGTGCCGCAGCTTCAGCTTCATGGTCGGGTTCGTGTTCGAGTTCGTGTTGTGATTCAGGTTCGGGTTCAGGTTCACTGCCCTCGTCATCAGAAGCAGCAATAGCATCATCAGTTGCAGCAGCAGCAGAATTAATGGAATCATCTAGTTGGTGGTGTTCTGATGGTTTCGAAACGTGCGACAACTCGTTGTCCTGCCCCAAATCATTAACACCCTCGACACCTGCATCTGCTACTGTATCTGCATCTGCATCGACCTCTTCGTGTGTCTCGTGCGTCAACTCGGGCTGCGCCTCAGAGTGGGTTAGGCTGTCCTGTGCCGCAGCTTCAGCTTCATGGTCGGGTTCGTGTTCGGGTTCGTGTTGTGGTTCAGGTTCGGGTTCAGGTTCACTGCCCTCGTCATCAGAAGCAGCAATAGCATCATCAGTTGCAGCAGCAGCAGAATTAATAGAATCATCTAGTTGTTGGTGTTCTGATTGTTTCGAAACGTGCGACAACTCGGCGTCCTGCCCCAAATCATCAACACCCTCGACACCTGCATCTGCTACCGTATCTGCATCTGCATCGACCTCTACGTTTGTCTCGTGCATCAACTCGGGCTGCGCCTCAGAGTAGATGAGGATGTCCTGTACCGCAGCTTCAGCTTTATGGTCGGATTCGTGTTCAGATTCGTGTAGTGGTTCATGTTCGTGTTCAGGAACACTGCCCTCGTCATCAGAAGCAGCAATAGCATCATCAGTTGCAGCAGCAGCAGAATTAATGGAATCATCTCGTTGTTGGTGTTCTGATTGTTTCGAAACGTGCGACAACTCGGCGTCCTGTCCCAAATCATTAACACCCTCGACACCTGCATCTGCTCCTGTCTGCATCTGCATCGACCTCTACGTGTGTCTCGTGCGTCAACTCGGGCTGCGCCTCAGAGTGGGTGAGGCTGTCCTGTGCCGCAGCTTCAGCTTCATGGTCGGGTTCGTGTTCGGGTTCGTGTTGTGGTTCAGGTTCGGGTTCAGGTTCACTGCCCTCGTCATCAGAAGCAGCAATAGTATCATCAGTTGCAGCAGCAGCAGAATTAATGGAATCATCTAGTTGGTGGTGTTCTGATTGTTTCGAAACGTGCGACAACTCGGCGTCCTGCCCCAAATCATCAACACCCTCGACACTTGCATCTGCTCCTGTATCTGCATCTGCATCGACCTCTATGTGTGTCTCGTGCGTCAACTCGGGCTGCGCCTCAGAGTGGGTGAGGCTGTCCTGTGCCGCAGCTTCAGCTTCATGGTCGGGTTCGTGTTCGGGTTCGTGTTGTGGTTCAGGTTCGGGTTCAGGTTCACTGCCCTCGTCATCAGAAGCAGCAATAGCATCATCAGTTGCAGCAGCAGCAGAATTAATGGAATCATCTAGTTGGTGGTGTTCTGATTGTTTCGAAACGTGCGACAACTCGTTGTCCTGCCCCAAATCATTAACACCCTCGACACCTGCATCTGCTACTGCATCTGCATCTGCATCGACCTCTTCGTGTGTCTCGTGCGTCAACTCGGGCTGCGCCTCAGAGTGGGTGAGGCTGTCCTGTGCAGCAGCTTTAGCTTCATGGTCGGATTCGGGTTTTGGTTCGTGTTGTGGTGCTGGTTCGAGTTCATGTTCACTGGTCTCGTAATCAGAGGCAGGAATAGCGTCATCAGTTGCAGCAGCAGCAGAATTAATAGAATCATCTAGTTGTTGGTGTTCTGATTGTTTCGAAACGTGCGACAACTCGGTGTCCTGCCCCAAATCATCAACACCCTCGACACCTGCATCGGCTCCTGCATCTGCATCTGCATCGACCTCTCGTATGTCTCGTGCGTCAACTCGGGCTGCGCCTCAGAGTGGGTGAGGCTGTCCTGTGCCGCAGCTTCAGCTTCATGGTCGGGTTCGTGTTCGGGTTCGTGTTGTGGTTCAGGTTCGGGTTCAGGTTCACTGCCCTCGTCATCAGAAGCAGCAATAGCATCATCAGTTGCAGAAGCAGCAGCAGAATTAATGGAATCATCTAGTTGGTGGTGTTCTGATTGTTTCGAAACGTGCGACAACTCGGCGTCCTGCCCCAAATCATCAACACCCTCGACACCTGCATCTGCTACTGTATCTGCATCTGCATCGACCTCTACGGGTGTCTCGTGCGTCAACTCGGGCTGCGCCTCAGAGTGGGTTAGGATGTCCTGTACCGCAGCTTCAACTTCATGGTCGGGTTCGTGTTTGGGTTCGTGTTTGGGTTCGTGTTGTGGTTCAGGTTCGGGTTCAGGTTCACTGCCCTTGGTATCAGAAGTAGCAGTTGCGTCATCAGTTTCAGCAGCAGTAGCATCATTAGTTGCAGCAGCTGCAGAATTAAGTGAATCATGTAGTTGTTTGTTTGGCTTTTGTTGTTGTACTGATTGTTGCGAAGAGTTGGAAAATTCGGGTCCCTGCCTCATATCATCAACAACCCTGTGTATCTCCTCGAATTTCACTTGTTCCTTATTCTTTGTTTTCGTTCTTGTTTTTCCTTTATGTTTCCTCTTTCCCTTATTTTTTTGCATTTCTTCACTATAATCCGTCTTCTTCTTTTCCTGTCCGTTGATTTTTTCTCCGTTTCCTTCGTCCGTAATATCTGTCATTTGCTGTCGCCTTTTTCTATTCAGTCTGTTTCTCTTTTTCTTTTGTCTTTTCTTTTCTTCTTCATCTCTTTTTTTCCGTTCATTTTCAGGTTCAGGTTTGCAATTATTAGCAGCAACAGAAGCAGCAGAATTAATGGAATCATCTAGTTGTTGTTGCTGTTGTTGTCCAGATTGTTGCGAAGAGTGGGGAAATTTGGCGTCCTGTCCCAAATCACCAACACACCCGAGACCTTCATTGGCATCGTCTACTGCCTTTCCTTCATTGCCTTTTATTCTTTGTATTCCGTTTATCTCCTCGAATTTCACTGGTTCCATATTCTTTGTATGTTTTCTTTTTTTCCTATGTTTCATCTTTCTCTTCCTTTTTTGCATTTCTTCACCATTATCCGTCTTCTTCTTTTCCTCCCCGTTGATTTTTTCTCCGTTTCCTTCTTCCGTAATATTTGTCATTTGCTGTCGCCTTTTTCTATTTAGTCTGTTTCTCTTTTTCTTTTGTCTTATCTTTTCTTCGTCATCTTTTTTTTTCGTTCTTCTTCTGTCATATTTTCATCCATTTTATTTCTATTTCCTTAATAGAATTGAAAATTATCCGTTTTTTTATCTATTTTGTATTTTAAGCAGTTATCTTGTAGTTTTGTAAATTTTCCAATGGGTTAAATTTAAAATATCTTATCTATTTTCAAATAAGTGTTCATGCGTTACGTCAAATCTTGAGAACTTGATTTGATTTACATCGGCAACACTTTAACATGCGTTAATATTTCTGAATTATAAGTTTTGTTTGGTGGTGATGGAGCGTACTGCTGCCATCCTGCTAAGCTGGTATTACATTTCTTCAAGTACCACTGTTTGCTACGAATGCGAAATTATCCATTTTCGATAATGTTTTGCCTTGTTGATTTCACCTTGTTACAATTCCATAGTAATCTTTTGCGGTCAATTGATCATTATGTTGTAGTGACCTTAAATGGTGTGTTTATTTATTCATGACGCACGACATCCACTGGACTTGCACCCCATTGGCCAACTCACACCACACTGGATTCGGTGACCTTAATGTAGATAAATTAATACAACATCGACGAAACTTGGCCGGCCCCCGACTTTTGACCACGACACGTCCCACGTGTGTCAAGACAGGACTCGCCTGCAGCGGGCGCTAAGCATCGCGCCTTGTCGGCGTCTTCGGCCCAGGTCGGGCCCTCACTATTGTTTGAATAACAAACAATATTATTCATTCCCGACCTTCGTCTTTGGCCATCGTGCCATTCTGATTTTTGGGCCACGAAGTCTTCAACTTACCATAATATGTTTAATCACTACTCCGCATTAATTGAAATTTGGAATGAAATATATGCAATGTCTGGCTTTTTATTCAAAGTTTATTTCCATCCAATATCTAGTATTTTGTATGCTCAATTCTCTCCGCTTTAGCCAGCTTTAAAGCAGCATTGCATGGACGGATGCTTCGGACTTTTGCCTTATTGGCTAAGCGGTCGCTAGGTCCATCGGGTTTTCCAAGCGATCATTCTTAATGTTCGTAATTTCAAGGGCAATTTACTTATTTTTTGCTGCTGGTTTTGATTATCTTGGCCTCAAGAAGGCAAATGTATTGTACATGAAATAACATTAGCGAATACACTTATAGTGGGTTTGGTGTGGGATCAAGTAAACGCATTCCGTGCCAATGAAAAGGTGTCTTTAATGAACGAAATATACATACCCGTTTGCAGAATTGGCGTGCATTGAAACATCTAATCCTACAACAATGGAATCGTTATTTTATACTCCGTATATAGCACGTGTCTTATAGTGCTTTTACAACAGAAAGATGCGTGATCACTGTTTTACCAAATCATTTGAATCTGATGGTGTGCAAAGGCACCAGCAGTGTATCAGGTGAAAAAACACAATTGCGCATTTATTAGAACTGCTATTATTTCGGGACATCGTTGATTCGCGTGACCTCTGTTGAAAACCACGCCCTAAGACGAGATTTTTCTGTCAAGTGAACATTAAATGAGGAAAGTGATGATTAAGGTGCGAAACACATTTGGCTGAAAATAATAAGCATGTGACGTCGAATGTGCGGATACTTGGTGTGTACGTCTGGGCAAATAGTTATTCGGTCGATGAATTGTCGAGATCAGTAAGGGATTGTGAATCGCGCGTCAGAAAAAGTTTTAGAAACTGGGTAAAATTTGCAAAATGTGGTAGCTAATCGGCTTCATTCGCCCAACGACGTGACACTAATAAAATACGCAGATGACCTGACTTTATGCCATGCCTGCAAGACGAATGGTGATTCTTAACAGCTCGGGCAGGCAATCACTCAGATACTCGAGTGGTCACCGGAGAATGGTCTTCTGTTGAATGCATCAAAATGCCTCTCCATGAAATTTTCCCTGAGAGCGGATGTTGATCCACCTGAAATCGCTTCACTCCATAATTTCTCCTCGATCTCAAAATCAAAATTCCTCGGAGTAATTTTTAACAGTCAGTTATCTTTGAGTGATGATGTTGATGACGGTTTCTGTAATTTCCCTGGCTTCTGTTTTTTTGGGAAGGTCTGTATTATTCCCCTGCCCTCAAATGACCTGACGTTTGACCCTCCCTAGGCTTCTTTAATACTAATGATAATAATAATTGTAGTCGCTTTGTTGGGGTCACGAGGACCAAAACTTTCTGAGCTCGATTTTGAGCTCGAGGCGTAATTATGGAGTGAAGAGATTTTAGGAGTGTCAACATCGGCTATCGGGGAAAATGGAATGGAGATGCATATTGATGCGTTCCGTAGAAGGCCATTCTCCGAAGACCATAAAAGTGCCTCGGTGACTGCCTGCCCGAGCTGTTGAGAATCACCATTCGTCTTGCAGGCATGGTATAAAGTCAATTTATTCAAAATACCATCATTCAACACCGCTTAACTAGTTGTACGCCCTTTGATGTTACTATATTATATGACACATCCCACCCTTTCTATTAAAATTTATCTAAATGTAAATTTCTTCGACCTATCCGTAAGCAATACCGTTCAATGCCTACAAGAACGACTGCGTATCACAATTCGGACATTCTTTATTTTTTCCCAATTTTAGTTTAACCGGAGCAAGTGAAGGCAGTTTTCGTCTACAGCATTTTTAATTTCTCGTGAACTCAATAAAGCGATTTAAATATTTTTAAGCGTTTATTAAAATATGAAACCTACCCTGCATTTTACTAGACCACAAGCCCCCAGTCGATTGGCTCATATAAGTCACATCTACTTAGTCATACCTTCGGATGGCGCTTTTTTCATAATCATTGACACTTTGTTACTGGGAGAACCGACTATAACGCAGCTTCTCTACTTGCTGTTGAGTATCCGAATATAACTCGGTAATCCTACCTAAATATCTCCTTGAAGTACAAATTCTTTCGCAGGTTATCCAATTTTATATTGTCATTTCCAGGAACCATTCCTTATCTTCCCGTTCAAAGCAACTGCGTTCAAAGCAATATCGAAAACGTGTATTTTTCAAATTGAAGGTTGGAAGATTTAGCAATTATTATTATAATTAGACTTTTCTATGATAGAGTTTGCATTCGTGCGTTACGAATAATTTGAAAATGCTGATGTGGGTACTGTGTCTTGTAGGAGGGTTCCCTTGAGGGTTGACATGTAGCCGCTGATTTCACGGAATTTTTAGGCAAATGGGTTTAATTGGGTTTGCTGTTAAGCAATCTGCGTGAGTAGGTCGGTTATTCGCAGCCTTTACTATGACAGAGATCTCGCCCTTAACCTGCATACTAGGAATGGTCATTACAGAACATTTTGTCGTTACTAAGTTTGAAGATCTTTCAATTAACGTCGCGAGACTCCTGAAATTTATAGTGATTCCGGTATCAAGGATGGAATCGTGGTAGTGACCTGTGGTGGTTGCTAACTTTAACAATGTAACTGTTAATTGTGTTTTACAATGCTGAGTATTGTACCGCACCTTTTAAAGAATATACTATTCCACGTTGCTGCACGTGTTCTCATTCATTAAAGGACTCGGTTAGCTATTTGAGTTATGCCGGTAATACAGGCAATTCGTCTATTCTCGATTATGGGTTAATTCTACCCTCCATACAATACTATCACATTTGACGTCGCAACTATGTCAAAAACGAACCTGGAATCCTTATCAATTAATGCAACTTCCTGAGAAGTCTCAGACTACATTGAGCGTTTCGAAATTTGGGCTATCACCCAAGATAATCTCGCTGAAGAAAAGAAAGCGGCTTATTTTCTGAACGCTATTGGTAAAGACGCCTATGCTCTGGTGAAGAACTTGGTTTATCCGGAGATTCCCATTAAAATGCGACTCGCCAAGATTCATCAAGCTATTCTTCAGCATGTTCAGCCTATAGCATTAGAGGCTGCTGAACGAAGCATATTCCATACTCTCATGCGAAAATCCGATAAAAACATCCGTGATTTTATCCTTGCACTTCAGACTCAAACCGCAAAATGCAGCTTTGAAGCTCAATTAGACACGCAATTGCGCGACCGTTTAATTGCCGGCATTAATGAACCCAATCTGCAAAGGCAATTACTAATACTCAAGAATCCCACACTCCAGAGTGTTCGTGCTCTATGCGAACAATTCCAAGATGTCTCGGACATTGTCAAAATTTCTCATATACCATTTCCCGTTTTTCACTCCACATCTATGACTAGGAGACAAAACGCGCGGATATTCTACGATCGCAAAAAAAGACTGATAAGTCATTCGGTACTTGTCATTCGTGTGGCAAATTACATTCACAGGAGCAATGTAAATTCCGTGATGCGAAATGCTATAATTGTGGCAAAACAGGCCATATCAAATCGGTCTCCAAATCAAAGTTTTGTTCGATTACTAACGATTCAGACGAAACTATATCCGACATGGCTCTGATGAGTTCCAGCAGTCATTGCGGTCGCCATATTTCCAAGGAACTCATGAAATTCACATGGGAAAATGTGGTCTTTCATCGTTGATACCGGGAGTGTGTAGAAGCCTTTTCTTATAATTTAGTACTGGTCTCGACCCCTTTGAATCAACAGAGAACGCAGGCCATGCTACGGCTTGCATCTATAGACGCGAATGCCAGGTGAAGTAACACTCTCCAACGTACGTGAGGACGCCTTTTGCGTAGATATCCCTGCAGCGATAGAAGCCCCTTTCTCACCATTATGTGCTACCCTCAACCACCGTTCGTCAATCCGAACGCCAACAATGCTACGACGCATACGACTCGCATCGTTAGACACGAAGAACAGGCTAGATTATTTTCTTCATCTTTAATGAGGAATCAGCCACTAGATTTGTGCGCGAGTGATGGAAAAGGCCTTTCAATGGCCGCCATTACGCGTTTGCCAAACTTTGTACACTTCAAGGGTTTAATTTGCCTTTCTTGCTAATTTACCTCGTTTTTATTTCGTTCATTCTTGTTCAATTCGTTTACACCTGCTATGTACAATCGCCACTTCTTATATCATTTTTGTTTGTTGTAACATATAATGCTGAAAGTTTTGGTCCTCGTGACCTTAATAAAGCGAATACTATTATTATTATTATTATTATTATTATTATTAAATAACCCCTTCCGATCCATGCATTGAAGAAGCTTTTCCCACGTCCATGTATACAGAAGACCGACCAGTCGATTATTGGTATCACTGGTCATTCATTGGAAATCATTGGCTTCTGCATGATCCCTATTGCCCGAGATGGTACCAGATTTCCATGCAAATAATTGGTGTTTGCAACGGGTCCAGCCATTATCGGTTTGAACGTCATGAAGCAGCTCAAGTTCCAACTGAGTTTGTATTCATTACCGGCAGTTGAGTCCGAGTTAAAAGATTTGGTCCAAACGTGCACCAGAGCGACTCGTGGAATGAAAATTCCCAAAGTCAAACTCGAGGTTGCGGGAGATCCCATGTTCTTGAAGCGGAGGATTATTGTCTTCGGCTTACGAGACTCTGTTGAACTGGCTCTGAACCAATTGGTAGGAGATATACAATTCAATCACAGACCATTCACCGCATAATACGGTCTGGGGTTAGTTTTTATTAACGGTGATGCGCAGAAGCATCGACAAATGCATTGTTTTTGCGGGCAAACCGTCTTAGTTCTTCGTGTCCCGTAATTGACGAGAGGAGAGCAAGAAGAAAATATTCTTCCGAAGTCATCGGCCGAAATTTAACAATTAAATCCTCCAATCTATCTTTCGGAATCCGAAATTTCTTTATATTCGAAAATACACAAAGTTAGCCGGCATTTAAGATAGTAGTAAAAAAATGTTCTTTATCATAAGATAGAATCAGGAATGGTGTTGCAGACAATTTGAACATATTTAGGCAACTTGTTCTCTAACATTACACCGGACGCTGTTCGCGCGAAAAATATTAATTCGACACAGTGTAGAAGGAAACTATCATATTTAATTATAACTAACGTTTTTAGTAAGCGTTTACATACTTTCAAATAGCTTTTGTAGTTCTCATCTCGATTAAGAGTTTTGTTTCAATAGAACCGTGCTGAATCGCGGACTTTAGGGATCGTCGTTCACGCTATCGTGAGCTTTGCTACTCTTTTATATTGAAGATAATGGTGAAGCTAATGAAGCAGACGAACCAAAATATCCTGCCTAGAAGAGCCGTTTCATCTAGAATGTCGACTAGTGAACGTCGACCGTCTATAAGGACGACGACGAAACCCCTTCGAAGCTGGACCAACTCTGCGAAGTCGTCTCACAACTGGCAATTTCAATGTCAGTACTTCTGAACGAGATGCAGAAAAGGAACCAGCCATCAATTATTCCTACCTCGGCTAAGGAAACAGAGCCGATGCCCGTTACCACTGCTCTTGAACAAGAGCCGACGCCTCCGACCACTGTTAATTCCCCTCGACCTCGCCCAAACGATTCAGTTACAATTCGATCCTCTGCCACTTATGCCGTTCCTTTATCTACCGCAATAAACGCTAACGTTTACATACAGGCTCAGCTGACATTCTTTCATTCGACAATCATACATTCTTACTAAAGCTTCTTCGCTGCTTCAGAACATAATTTTCGTTCTCGGTTTATTGAGGTCACGAAGACCAAAATGGGCACAAGTAAAATTTATAACACGAATACGACGAGGTAAATTGGGAAGAAAACAAAGTAAACCATCAATGTCAATAAAGTTAGGAAAATGCGTAATGTAAGCCATTGAATTGCTAATTCCATAATGTGCGCCACAAAATATAAAGATATTACATTGCGTACATGCAAATTGAAACATTTCACGTTTTAACGGCAAGCGAAAATATATTGGTCACTATTATTAAAAATATATGAGTGATATCACCAGAATTAAATGTATATATTGAGAGGTACGCGTGTTATACCAGGACATTGTGAATAATTTCAACGAAACACTATATTAACCATGAGTCAAAATCACGCTAACTTGTGTCAACTACCATTAAACGAGGTGGCAATCTTCTATGACGGCGAAGACTGTTATCTGGTGTCCCTAGAGTGATTCTTCACTCTCTCTTTTAATGCAGGATACTTCACACTGGATCACACAAGGACACAGCAGCCTTCATCAACAGTCGCGAGTCTCGAGCGATATTCTCCCTTTCCAAACTCATGGACCAGCACAGTAGTTTTCCCGGAATTAAGACCAATCCAATATTACCCAAAGTCTATATAATCTCACTATTAATTTATATTCGTTACAATACATTAACGCGTCTTATTATACCCACGTTCCCCCCATTCAAGGTGTCTGTAGTGACCTTAAAGGCCCCCTTTTGTTTTAACGGACACGAACCGATTTCCGACCACGGACGCACGATCGCTGATTTAACGTTATGGCTTTGCCTTATTAAATCAAGAAAACTATCTTGATTATACTTTGGTTTGCCTTCTCTTATTTGTCCCTTTTAGACGCGTATGTCATAAAAGGGTTAAGTGGGTTGTGGGACTCCGGAGGTTTCTTTTCCTGGTTGACGATAAACGATTGTTTTTTTCAAAAGGTTATTTTTGAAAACGCTAGCGTTTTTATTACTTGCAACTTTCTCAAGCAATTGTATTCTCGAGATGTAAACAGATGCGTTCAAAATCAGTTTATGACGCTATATGACGTTATATATTGAAGACGATTCTTGTGAGCCGACATTGTTTCCTTCTACACTCGGTTCATTCATTTAAACAGCAGGCTTATGTGTTGTGATCGTCGCATCAACTGTTGTTGCCCATATGACTGTGCTCTTGATTTCTTTCACATTCGGTAATTATATGGTAATAAAGAAAACATGGTTACGTTTTCATTTTGGAGTTTTATTTTTAACTAACGGGCATGTGATACCCATTTGTCGTGCTGGTTCTTCTGGTCGATCACTTTGCTGTATTATTGAGAATTATTTCGTTGTGGCCGTTACTAAGGATGCCGCCTGATTGTAGGAACCGCAACCCGCTGTTGGCAAGTAGAAGACTTAGTAGCAAGTAATCGAAGGAGTGTCTTGGATCCGTTCAAGTGACATTTGAAGTAAAATGCCCCAGGTCACTAGTACTGTTAGAATCGGGTTACAATCAATCTCTTCTGGACGGTTCGGTTCCTCGTAGGGGGTAGATAGGCCCGGTTCGGACGACAGGGATTGATCAAGCGGAATCTATTGGGTCTACATCCTTATGATCCCACAACATCATGTGCTGGTGGCGTATCAATATTTCCGGACCACGGACGCACGATCGCTGATTTAACGTTGGGCCTTTGTATTATATAAATCAAGAATACAATCTTGATGATACTTTGGTTTGCGTTCTCTTTCATTATCCTCTTTAGACGCGTATGTCAGTAAAAAGGTTTAGTTGTTTTAAGTATAGACGAACTTGGAATCACGACATTGGCGAGCATAATTGTTTTCGGATTTTCTTCTGATGAGCGCCCCCATTGAGCAATCTCCCGACGTATTTGCCGTCTCTATTAAAATTCCACCTCACTGGAAGAGCGATATGAAGGCATGGCTTTCGGTCGATGGAATCCCAATTTGCGGCGAAAGGAATTGTCGCCGAGAAAACGAAATTTCATTACGTGGTTGGCGTCACTGGCGGAAGCCCGTTTGCCCGTTTACGTCACATTATCGTTGCACCACCGGCAGACAGCCCGTACACTGTGCTAAAGACATCTTCTATTCGACAGTCTGCGACAACAAGGACACAGCGCTACAACGCTCTCTTTAATGAAGAGGAATTGGGTGATGAGAGACCTTCGCAACTGCTGCAGCGTCTGGAAGCCTTATCGGTGAACCAAGACGTCAGCGAATGTATCATTCGGCACCTGTTCACCCGAAATGCCGCCCCCGGTCGTCAGAGCTTCTTTGGCTACCCTCCCACGCACGCTGCCGCTGGTCGGGTAAGACCCGAGTACGCCGACCGCATTTTCGCCGCTCTCACCCTGGTCATCGATCAGTCGCCGCTGTGACAAGGCTCCCCCAGACTCTCACTAACGACGAGGTTCAAGAGCTGTCGTGACTTGAGGCACCAAATGCGTAACTTGCAGGAGAGACAGTGACCTGCTAGCAGCGTCAACGGAAGTCACCGATGGCCGCAAACACTACCAAACAAGACGACACGCTCTGTTGGTTTCATCAGCTGTTCCGGTCTAAAGCAAGGCGCTGCCGTTCTCCATGTTCCTCGGTCGGGAAACG
>JAPUBX010001767.1:0-13389 GCA_028672205.1 Proteocephalus fallax | reverse complement strand
GTTTTATAGTTTATATTAAATATTCTAACAAATCCATTGTAAGAAGTCAAGTACCCCGCTGGTGAAAGAGGGGCTACAATTGGTGGGGAAGGTCAATATGTAACAGAATGGGGCGTGTTCGGTCGTTGGGAAAGGACGGGGGTACAGGACAACGGCTCTAGTTCTATAGCCGGGGTATTCACACAGCTTTATGAACGGCCATTATGTGTTTGTGATGACTCGCCTTCTGAGAAAATGATTTATCGCACTGGTTACAGTCGTAAGGCTTTGAACCTGGAAGACGGAAAACAAATCAACAACCCCTAAACGACCTTGCAAAAAACAATAATTCCGCAACAGCGGGCCGCAGTGAAAAGGTTGCAATAATAAAACACGAAAAGATCAGTTTAATTTAGAATTTAAAATAAATGAAAGGAAATCTTGAACTCATGAAAAATAAGACCGGATAAACGCTTCATAGAAAATGCCAGATGCAAACCACACCTTCATGAACGGCCGAAACGTGTCCATGTAGGTAACTTGTCGTAGAAAACGATCTATAACACTAGAGGCAGCTGTGGGGCTTCAAACCTGGAAGTCAAGAACGCAAAGACAATGCATTCAAAACCGAATTGGAACGGGGCCAGCAACACAACACGAGAAGATCGGTTCAGTTTACTGTTGCAATAAAATGTGAAAAAATCATTTGATGCATGAAAAACACAAAACCCTTATGAACGGCCGCAATGTGGGCGAGAAGGTTCCCTGACCATAACAATTCCTTACCGCAATTGCTACAGCCATGCCGCATTAAATCAGGAAAAAGTTTAAAGACTTACTTTTAATTGCTATTTGTGTCTCCACACCTCCATTAACGTCAGATTCCTTGGAGAACTAACATATATATAGACACCATAGAAAATATTGGTATTATCTGACGCGGGTGTGGCTTCTGCACCACAACGCTCAGATCTGAGGTCAGAAGATGAAACGATTAAATAACGTAACGGATGTCAAATCCCCACAAAAACCGGTCGGGGTTTAGTGCGCATAGGTAGAGGTTGGCTGCTTCTGGCTGTAGCAGCGAACGCCATAGGAAAACATAGAAGATCGTAAAGGACACAACAGTAATATAAATCTCGTACACGTCAAGCAGCTGTAACTATCAGCCATACCACTTCATTCGTTAACCGGGCTGTGTGAATCACGTGAAGAAAACATAAGGAATTTTAGCCTCGAAAAAAAGATATATACATTTAACTATGAGAGGGAATCGACCCACGTCTGAGAATACTCTGGCTCAGTTATCCCTATTTCTCCGACACCTGTCAAAGACAAGTCTTATCGTAACAGGTTATAGGTATATAAAAGGCAAGCGACCGCTTTATAATAAATACCACCGAATATTATTTCAAAACGTTATTCGAATCTTTAAACTTGTCCAAATATATAATATACGAAATTAACTCACATATTTAATTTAACACTTCTTTCCCAATGACTTTTCCTCTTCACGACTTATTACTAAACATATTGCGAAGCAAACGTAAATAGCGTTTCATTTGTTGACGTCTTATTAACCGACAGTGTCTTCTCTGTTCATTAAGGACTTCAAGCCGAATAGCTGTATCCAATGCGGTATTTCATTTGCTCGGGCGCAAAGCCTTCGACGTCACATTTTGGCCGTTCATGAAGGTGTGTTCCCCACGACTTTAACCAATGCGACAAGTCGTTTTCTTAGAAGGCGAATCTTCACAAACAGCAGTTGGTGCAAGTGACCGAGGTCACAGCACGCTCTGTTGTGTGTGTTAACCAATGGGGTGCTAGTCCAATGGATGTCATGCGTCTGGAATAAATAAACAAACAATTTAAGGTCACTACAAACTGTCTTAGCAAGTATTTTCGTTTGATCAAAGGTAAATCCATGAAATTGAGTTAAAACAGAGTTATTGTTTTGTCAAAATGTTGTAAAAAGATCGATAAAAATGTTTTAAAAAAGAACAGTTTTCTAAAAAAAAGCAAAACAATTCCTTTTAATAGTGGTGGCCGTCTAAAGGCCCCGCACCAAAAAATCTCCCAAATGGCCGAGCGAATGACAAAGTTGAACTGCGACCCATTTGGGCCTCCTGGGACGATAGTCTTTCGGGCTTCAATCACTGGGAGATACGAATATTTAAGGCTGACGAAATAAGACGCCGCTGTCTAAACCCGGGGGAATTGTCAGCCCACGCACAACGACGTCGCATGCACGTGAAGATGACCGTCGACAAGGA
The DNA here is from genome assembly GCA_028672205.1 of Proteocephalus fallax. Lineage (NCBI taxonomy): Eukaryota > Metazoa > Platyhelminthes > Cestoda > Proteocephalidea > Proteocephalidae > Proteocephalus > Proteocephalus fallax. The sequence goes on along the minus strand of JAPUBX010001767.1, from coordinate 11,137 downwards.
CGTATAGCGTAAATTGTGCGCCACTCAAGCATTCTCTAGCAGAGAAATTTATTATCTGCCGGCTGCCCATACCACCGGACGTCTTGCTGCTGCTGGTGCCAGTGGGCAGGCGAGGGAGAGTTTGCATCCACCCGTGGTCCACCCTCTCCAACTTACGCGCGAAGGGAGTATGTTTGGCAACAATCGATTTCTGCCGTGTGGACGACGACGACGTTGCTGCTGCTGCTATTGCTTTCGGAAGGTGTTGTTGGCTGTCGGTGCTGTTGAACCAACCCAGACGACTGAGCCAGTTGGGACCGTCTGAACCAGACCATGAAGTCGCCTTTGTCGCCGACGAGCCCATGGGACCGCACACCAATAGAATAACAGGACAAGAAATGACAGGCCGCAGCATAACAGGAGGACTGGGAGGGAGGATGGAAGCGGTGATGTCAACTGCAGCGTCCACGGCGGCCGTTTAGGAATTCCGAGTGTTGCTGCGTTTAGGGGGTGGAGGCGTAGAAACAGCGACGGAAACGGTAGCGATGGGTTCCAGTGGAGGCTGTTGCGGAACAATATCGACATGACGGCTACATAAGCGATGAAATCAAGAGCCTTCATGTCATGCAGTAAAGCAGGCGGTTTACGATCACCCATCTCAAGGGTGTGTTGAGAAGAAGATCCATATTTTCCATATCGGAATTCCGCATCTCACACAGCATTGCTTCCTTGAGGGTGGTATACGCAGTTCCTCCGGGAGTTGTGGTGACGTGAGAGAAACGGCTGACCAACTCAGGTGTCAGAGCTCTCTGGTGATGCCAAGACAAGAGAATTGTGCCTCGATGCCTCGATGCCGGACAGACTGGGGGACTTTGGGCAGAAACTGTTTGCTCGATTCCATTATTATTTTCGAAAGTTAGGAAGTCAGATGATGCAAAAGGAAAATGCCGCCAAATGTTGGAATCTTAGTCAATATTTCAGGCAAAACATAAAATTCCTATTATTTCGATTGTTTGGAAGTAATAATGCAAACAGATGCAGCCGTTACTAGGATGTCAATTAATAACAGCCATCCGTTGTTACGTAAAGGACCTAGAAGAAAGCAATACAAAATAAGCGATACATTCGGAATCGAAGTTAAAGACATCCACGTCACATACTATAACTTTACTCTCGTTTTTAACAAGATAACAATACAATTAAACGTTTTTTTATCTTCAGCAATTCAGGAGTAGAACCCAAATCGGCCAATACATAAATTACTTGTTACTTGTTGGTGTTAACGATTACTAGTCGAATAGTGGACGCCGTAAGATTGCGTCATCTCATAACGACAGCGCCTTGCTTTGGACCCGAAAAGCTGATGAAATCAGCAGAGCATGTTGTCTTGCTTGCTTCTGTTTACGGCCATCGACTGTCTCTGTTGACGCTGCGAGCTGTTCTTGTTCTCCATCAAGTTACACATTTGGAGCCTCAAATCACGCAACTCGTGAGCCTCGTCTTTATTGAGTATCTGCGGGGTCTTGTCACAGCGGCAACTGCTATATGACCAGGGTAAGCGGCAAAAAATGATTTCTACCTTACTCTCCTTACTCAACCAACGGCAGCGTGAGTGGGAGGGTTTCCAAGGAAGCTAAGACGACCGGGGAAGCTTTTGGGTGAACAGGTGCCGAATGAAAAAAAAGCCGCTGACGTCTTGGTTCACCGAAAAGGCTTCAAGCTGCTGCAGCAGTTGCGAAGGTCTCTCGGCACCCAATTCCTCTTCATTAAAGAGACCGATGTAGCGCTGTGTCCTTGTAAACGCAAACTGCCGAATAAGAGATTAAGTTTGCACAGTGTAGGGCTCTCTGCCGGTGGTGCAACGATAATATGGCGTAAATGGACAACTAGATCCTCCGTCAGTGACGCCACTACGTGATGAAACTTCGTTATCTCGGCGACAATTCCTTTCGCCGCAAATAGGGCTTCCACCATCGAAAGCCATGCCTCTATATCGCTCTTCCACGGAGGTGGAATTTTAATAGAGACGGCATAAACGTCAGGAGATAACTCAGGAGGGGCGTTCATCAGAAGACAATCCGAATCAAATATGCTCGCGATATGTCGTGATTCGTAGTTCGACGATAACTTAACCCGCTGAACCTTTTTATGACATACGCGTCAAAGTATAAACAAGATTGTGTCCTTGATTTAATTATACAAAGGCACAACGTTAAGTCGTGCATAGCAATTCAGTTTAACAAAATAAAGGTTTCAGCTGCTCACGCTTAACCTCAACTGACCCAGACAGTTGTCTAAGAAGTTCCCTTTTCACGTATCATAAGAATCTCGTATGAAACGTTTTGCATAGACATCGCTGAATCCCTTAACTATCAACTTGAAAGGTATTGGCGTCTTTTTTAAAAGCAAAGTATCAGACAGTCACGGTGGTTCTGTTATTTATACATGGTTATGGATTAGATCAAATCAGCTTCATTTTTTGATTCATGAACCTTACAATAAAATCCCAGCGTTATGCCATTAATTTACAAATTGAGTAACTGGATCTTAGTTGGAAAAGCGTTGAATCGAGGGTTGCATAAAAGATGGACATTTCGAACGTGCGTCAAGAAATGCATAGGAAAGTGAGGAAGATTGGCTGTCAATCAAGAAAACAAAAAAAAATATTTTCATTCTTGTAACCTCTGCAATAGACGTGCCTTCTACTATTTTTTTGTTTTTTATTTTGTGGAAAACCTCATTGAAATATCTGCCTTTCCTTAGGCACGATCTCTGTCCAGGAAAACGGTTGCCGTGTATTCATGGATTCAGCTTTTGACGTTTCCGGCCAAATTTTATCCAATATACCCAAGAGGAAATCTGTCGTCGTTTATGGAGACGTTGGTTTTGAAATAAAATTAGAAGATTATCTTTAATTCTCGAATAGAATTGTGCTTTGATATTTCTGGAGACTCTATTAATTCTTCTTTAGATTTAGCTTATTCGAAAAGCCTCGAACAATCACAGCCACCCCTTTAACGCAATTTTTTCGATTTTGTAATCGAAAAGAGAAAATAACCGTCTTATATTTCTGGAATCATTGTTGATCGGTTTTAAAACAACACATTTTCTGTTGAGCATCGACCAATCTATCGCGACTTTCGCAAAAAAACGGTACTTTTAGCACAACCGGGTTCATTTAGACTAAAAATAAAAACCGCGTACTCAACTTATTATAATTAGTTACTGTTAAGTAAACAACATTAACCATCAACCAATGATGTGTTTGTGGCTGATGCGAAGTAAAAAACAGCGGTAAATCAACGCGTCCGGTACTAAATCACAGTTTTTAATTTATTTAACTGCAGTTAACCATTTAAACGCCTGACTTCGAACAGTTTCAGAGGAGAAGGTGCAAAATTGATGGGGTGTCATGAGGGGTCTGCCAGAAGATTAACATGACCCCGACCCAGAAAATGTGGGTGGCGAGGGAAATCGGTTGCGTGGGCGGGAGATAGTTTGGAGTGATCACAGGGTAAACTACACCAGCCGCAGACTAAGACATAGGAATGCGTAGTTTTTACTAAAGATGACTAAGGATTCCTTGCTGATAGGCTAGTTCAAGCATCACCCACATATTAGTTGTATAATGCGTTGAGGTCCTGTCAATGTAGTCGACTAAACGCGTCTGAACGCACAGTAAATACACGATAATCTTCTCCCATCATCACAAAGATGGCTGAATTGAACGCGTTCGTTTTCATGCTGGTGTTGTCTCTTTACACCGCGGCTTGTTGTAAGACGCAAGGAATGCCCCATGAAGGTTCTTATTTTCTCTACTGGATTTACCATATTTAGAGTTTGCTTAGAATGTTTTTCTTCTTAACTAGCTTACCGCAAGAACATCCGCTACAACATTTCGCAGAGCATATTTTGTGATGTTAGGATTCTGCAACCCGAGCCATTTTTGCACGTAAGATTGATTGACAGCAGTTCATATCGAACGTATTCGATCAATTACTTCGGCCCTAAAATCTTAATAGGCCGTAAAGTATGCTTTATATGTTAACGTTGTTTTTTTATTCTATTTGACACATTTTATTGATATACAAGGGTTCATCATATCTTCCGGATTATGGATCCGGAATATTCATCAACAACCCACATTTTTGACTAACCCTTTTTGGGCCGGAAAACGGTTGCCCTTCGTCGATCAAAGCCGATTTTAAGGCGTTTCGTGAAATATCAAAAAGTGTCTCCATAGAGAGATTCCGTGGATTTTATGGAGCTTCTGGTCCTAACCACCACCTCAACAGGGCCGTCAGTTAGGCGTTTATCAATCAGATTTCCAAAGAGTTCTGCCACGTTTAAATTGGAATACATATTGATGTGGTACAGTATAAATCGTTTACTTGGAATACAATGTTAAAATAATGTGTTTCGAAGGCATTCTGCTATGAAATTGGTCTTTTACATAATTCGTAAATGTTTTGGTTTCTTAAGACTTTATAAGCTGGAATAAATCAGACTAATAAACAGAAACATCAGTGAGGTTTACAAAGAGCCTCAGTAGAGGTATGAATGGAGGAACCTCGACGTATTGGAGAGAAGCTTCTTACGTTCATAAGTCCTATTCATCACACTTTAAAATCACGATTTTTTGCCTAAATACAAAAATATAATGTTCCAAAGAGTAATCAGGAATGAATACCAAAGAATATAGCTGTCGACAATGAGGCTTCATATTTGGTTAATTTTAATAATGCTAGAGTACATTAATTATAAAATAGCGACGCCGCAACAAATATAATACCAGAATGCAGGTACAACTTTCATTATATTTCAAATCCACACCAGAAGTAACACTTCTGGTCGCTGGGTCTGTCGTTAATCAGGGTATCCCAAGGTCTTTGGTGTCCGCTTGAGTCTCAACTCACAACGCTGGCTCGAAGTAGCTGCCAGCGGCAGAGGCGAAACCCCGGCTAACTGCTGACAGAAGGACTCAACATGGACAAAACATGGGAAGTAAATCTCTTGGAAAACAAGGAGGAGATATGCGGAGGCGATCTTTATCAGGATCGAAGGGTTTGGAAGGGGGTTCACGTTCTACCGAACAGATCCATGCTGCCTTGCGGGATAAACTTCACGGAGAAAAGAATGACATATTTGCAGAATCATTAGAGCAAATCTTTAAATAATACATTAATTATTCCTGCCGAAAAACACCTCGCTGAATATAAGTAAAACGGATCTGTCTTAAATGAATAAGCCACTTAAGTTTCACGTAGGTTAAAGCCAAATTTGTCGATTTTAAAACAATTCAATTCACAGACATAATTTAAAGGGAATATTGTGACGCCTTTTCCAGTGATTCCAAATGTTTAGTCGAGTGTGAGTGGGTGGTGCAACCTTGCTGTTGGCATCACTGCTGCCGGTCTCCCAGACACGATGCAGTTCGTCGACTTGGAAAAGTCAAACTTTTAATACATATCCATATTTTGTTATCATATGCAATTGTTAGAAATGTGATCATCACAAAAAAATAGCATTTCTTCTGCACAGGCGACTGTCACGTTGTTATATTGAACTAATGTGACCGTTGCGAAAACATGGCTATTGTAATTTCAATGTTACCACAATGGTAAAATTGTCAAGTATTTTCAGAGATAACCAGAGGAGACGCCATGTGGCGATTTTCGTCTTTTTTTAAAATTGTTATTGCGTTGTTTGTGGAAGGTTCAGAACTTGTGTGTTACCAAAACGCCTCGACACATCGATAAATTCGTTTTAAAACAACGTGTGATCTGTTAACGTGTGCGTCAAGGTCGGCATCGGCAACGAACTAATGACGATAATCGAGGCAAAAAGGGTGCGCCAAATAATCTTAGTTTTCTGTAAGAGATGTTAGGGTTAATGGAATGGTGCAGTAACTATCATCGATGGGTCTCTGTGTGTCGCAGATATCGGATTTAACGAGAATTTTGTGAGGGAAACGCCGATTAAGACGCGGGAGTTCTACATGGAAGTCTATTCGAAAAATTGTGGAAAACGACACAAAATGTAAATGACACTTAGAGATTCTTCGTTGTACCGAATTTTCGCAAAGCAGATTGTGACCAGTAGCGTTTATTGCGGTAGATAGAGGAACGGCATAAGTGGCAGAGGATCGAATTGTAACTGAATCGTTTGGGCGAGGTCAAGGGGAATTAACAGTTGTGGGAGGCGTCGGCTCTTGTTCAAGAGCAGGGGTAACGGGCATCGGCTCTGTTTCCTTAGCCGAGGTAGGAATGACTGGAGGCTGGTTCCTTTTCTGCATCTCGTTTTGAAATACTGACAACGAAATTGTCAGTTGTGAGACGACTTCCCAGAGTCGGTCCAGCTTCGACGTGGTTTCGTCGTCGTCCTTATAGACGGTCGGGGAGGGAGACGGTCGACGTTTACTAGTCGACATTCTAGATGGAACGGCCCTTCTAGGCAAGATATTTTGTGTCGTCTGCTTGATTAGCTTCACCATTTTCCTCACTATAAAAGAGAGTTGACACGGAGAAGCAAAGCTCACGATAGCGTGAACGACGATCCTTAAAGTCCGCGATTTCGCACGGTACTATTAAAACAAAACTCTTAATCGAGATGACAACTACAAAAGGTATTTAAAAGTATGTAAAAGCTTACTAACAACGCTAGTTATAATTATATATGATAGTTTCCTTCTTAACGGATAATCTACTATGTTTCTCCAAAAAAATTAAAATAAGAACGTCTTATCGACATGTCTACGAAGTATTCTAAGCCTTCCTGTCAAGCCGATACACCTTTTGATTCAAATTGTTTGATTTAAAAAGGCGTCCGAATTTTCTCTTGCGTTCTTACGTGCGCGTTATGTGGGCAAATGTGTAATCAGATCTTCTTCAAATGCCATGGACAAACACTTGAAGCGTTATCTTTCCCTTAAAACGCATGACGTACCGAATCGTTAACATCGACGATATAAACCATGTTCCAGCTTGTAAAACTCAAACAACAGGCTCTATTGTTCCAGTTCGAAATGTGGTTGGTCTTAAACGTGCAATTCAGATAATAATATCCCTAGTTCGTGAATCACAGTTTAATCGGAGTTCTTAAAGCAATGCAAAATTGTTTTAATAATCGCCCTCACATTACTCGAGTTGTTTACGACAATAACGAAAAAGGGTGTCTGCGATGCTGGTTGGATCATGTGTAGAGGTCGTGTGTTAAACACGTATGACATTAAAGAACGCACGATAAATGCAACGTTATCTTAACTCACAATCACAACGATCAAACTCTCTTGGCAAAGATGAAAATTTCTGCTGTTTCCTTGCTTGCATTGGTTTTCCACACAACGACTCCATGTACAACTCCAGACAATCCTTCAGAAGGTTTTCTACTCGCAATTGGTTTTACTTTATTTCAGCTTACCATTTACAGTTAATCATGACTTCAAAACTGCAAATATCAATAGATACGCGCTATGAAATTTCTCCAGATATATTTTGTGGCGTTAAAGTTATGTAGCCCAAGGGATTCGTCAGCGTGATAAAAATCTCTAGAAGTAGTTATTTCCGAAAATATTCCGTAGAGTACTATCGCCAACAAACTTTCATCAACTGTACGGTATGTTTTATCTAGAGAAAGGGTCGACACATAATGATCATATTTATTTTCCTTTGTTCGTTTTACATTTCAAGGGTTCATCAACTCTACCAGATAAGATATTCGAAGTAATCATTAACCAACCACACCTACAAGTTTCCATTTTTGGTCAGGAACACAATTGCTCTTCGCCAGTCGATGCTGCTTTCGGTGTTTTTCGCGATATTTCAACTAGTATTCCCATGGGAAAATTCCGTGGATTTGTGGGCGAAACTGGTCCAACGCACCACCTCAACATGGCGATTAGTTTCGCAATCAGCAAGGAGTTATCTCAACAGCTTTGCAGAGTTTAAATTTCAATCTTTTGTTTTTGAAAATATATTAAAAATACTATTTCAAGATTAAACATTTTTAAGAAAACTTTTTTGTAGGATTCTTCCGTGGGATTTGAGAAGAATTAGTGCGTTCGGGTTTTGTAACCGAGCATGTCTCCAGCTAGAGGCTATTTGTTTATTTTAATAACCTTAAACAAACGCAATTAAAAGCCTCACCTCAGTTATTAACAATGAAATATTTGATTTTATGTAAGCCTAGGTTTCAATCAATAATGATAATTTAATGGTTTTGAGCGGTTGTGCATTGGAACACCACAAACGGTTTATTGCCAATATATGGATATCAGAAATAATTTAAAAATATATTCAAAATGAGAGAGATTTGTTTCTAATATGGCTTTGATGAGCTGTCCTGGAACGGAAAAAACTTGGAGCAGTCAAAGGATTTTAAAATACAACGCTCACATTTTTTGAAAGCCTCTAAAATCAAATAAATTAGTAGATTATGCTGACACGAAGCATTTTGGGCTTGAAACTAATAAGCAAAATCGGAGTTGCTTGCTATTAAACGTTTCCTAAAGCTTCGTATTTTTCCTATCCAAAACGGTGTACGTTCGTATGCTGACACGGTTTCCGTACGTTCTATGCTGACTAAAAATAATTTGATAACACGCTTTAAGAGGAATTCAAATTTCCCATTAGTCCGTCTTTATGCACAAAGAATGAATTCGGACTGACAAACACGGATCATTCAAAAGAACCCATTTCTGATAATAAATGCTAAATGAATATACGTGAAACTGATCTGTCTTAAATGAATTAGTCACTTATTTTTCGCGTAGGTTAAAGCTGAATCTTTCGATTTTAAAACAATTAAATTCACACACATCATTCAAAGGGAATTATGTGACGCCTATTCTGTTGATGCCGAATGTTTAGTCGAGTGTGAGTGGGTGGTGCAACCGTGCTGTTGGCATCACTGCTGCCGGTCTCCCAGGCACGATGCAATTTCATCGACTTGGAAAAGTCAAACTTTTAATACTTATCCATATTTCGTTATCATTTGCGATATTAACTCGTCACAGAAAAATGCCTTCTGCACATGCGACATTCACGTTGTTATATTGAACTTAGACGACCGTTTCGAACAAATGCTATTGTTATCTCAATGTTATAACAATGGTAAAATTGTCAAGTTGTTTGGAGATAACCCGGGGAGACGCCTTGCGGGGATTTTCGTATTTTTTTGGAAATTGTTATTGCGTTTGTTTGGAACGTTTGGATCTTGTGTGTCATCAAAACGCCTCGACACATCGATTAATTCGTTTTAAGACAACGTGTGATATGTTTACGTGTGCCTCAAGGTCGGCATCGGAAACGAACCAATGACTATAATCGAGGCAAACGAGAGTCTGCCAAATTATCGCCGTTTGCTGTAAGAGTTGCTAGGGTTAATGGAATGGTGCAGTAACTATAATCGATGGGTCTCAGTGTGTCGCAGATATCGGATTTGACGAGAGTTTTGTGAGGGATACTTTGATTAAGACGCAGGAGATTAACATGGGAGTCCCGGTCCGCTTTTAACAATTAGTTTTTGTAATAAATAATTATATTATATACTCCTACCAAGCCGCTATACTTTGTCCGGATATTAACATCAGCGACCTGGTTTTCGACGAAAAAATCGTTGTCATGCGAGACACCACTACTGCCCTGCAGCGGTACTAAACCGAATAAACGTCCAAGCAAAGGCTGGAGATAAACTCGTTGAAAAACAAATGTCTCCCTCAGGATTGTAGTAGTAGTAGTAGTAGTAGTAGTAGTAGTAGTAGAAATAGTGGGATTATTTATTGGCATTTCTAGGCTTACCGTTTCACGTTACTTAGCATTTGGAAATCAACAGGAAAGAACTCTAAAACATCTGAATATCTCGAAATTAAAAGTTTCATAATGGACAACTATGAGACAACTGTTTCACAATATGTTATCAAATAAAAAAATTGAAAAGTTCCCTATCCAGCCTAAGATCATGACTCATCAGTCTGATCTTCGCCATTTATTAATTTTCGGCCATTTTATCTTTAAACAGAATCCCTCAACGGATTAGACAAACAGCGGCTCAGTTTACGTGACTGCTAATTTATATTCCGCCAACTAGAATGCATCTCTTGTAAGTTACGAAGTGTCTTGTCAATTCAACTCATTTCGGAATAGTAGTTATAAAATATCCGGTAGCAACAACGACGCAACATGTAAATGTCATTTAAAACTTTTAGTCCTGTTCGAGGCTAGTACTCAAGCGGAAGTGATCACTTCTGTTGCAGAACTGTTTGTAATTACAGAAAACAATCCTTTAAAGTAATTTTCCTTTAAAAAATCTTTATGTGTTTCTCCACCGATTGTGAACCAGAAATTCACGATCTTTCCATTAACCAGGCTTTGATCTTTGTCTCTCTCAATGGTCCCCCAATGTGCAAGATTAGGCTCCTTAAGGCTTCTAAACTCGTGGGCTCATGTCATTAAAGAACCATGGATCATTCATGTTTTGTGTTTATTCGAGATTCGTCTCCTCCAACAGACGCTGTTTGTTTATATTGGCCTAGTTCGAAGGTGCATAATATTTTGTTGTTTCTACACCAACAGTTCAGATAAAGATTTATAATTATCCCAAGGAGTTATTTTTGTTGAATTGCCTAGAAATATTATGATATTTCGATATTCTACACAAAGATATTTACGATATCTTCTAAAGTAACCGAATTGAGTGTCCTGAAAACAAGTACACGCGTTCTTAAGTCGTGCAAAACTTTATTGTTGCATTCAGGCCTTTTTTTGTCTCAGAGGTAAGAAGGACGTTTTGTGTATCTGGCCAATTTATACAAACAAGGGATGTATCCGCACAAAGTGTGTGTCACTAAGAATGCGGCACTTATAGGCTTTTGACAATGCTGGTTGCATCATTCGTAGAGGTCCTGCCATTGATGATATTCCCAAGGGACTGGATGCTGGACTCGCGACATTCCTTCAGAAGGTCTTCAACTCGCAATTGGTTTTGCAGCCCAACGAAATGTCCACGTGTATCCTGAATTGAAATATCTACCTTTCCTTAGGCAAGATCGTGCCAGGATAACGGTTGCCCTGTATTCATGGATGCAGCTTTTGACATTTCGGGCCAAAATGTTATTCAATATACACTAAGAGGAAATCTGTCGACGTTTATCGAGACGTAG
>JAPUBX010001766.1:0-13828 GCA_028672205.1 Proteocephalus fallax | reverse complement strand
ACACTATCCGATTGGTTATTTTCTGTCATGATGGACACCGTGTAATTGATCAGCCTCTTTAAAATGGCGTTGCAGTTTTTTATGCAGTATAGTAATAGTAGAAGTAGAAGTGGTAGCAGTGGTAATGGGCGATATAATCTCGGATTCGATATCAATCGATTGATATTAGGATTCTGCAGGCAGAGCGATTTTTGCACGAAACACGGATTTACAGCTCCAGCAGTTTCTGCTGAATGTATATGATCGAGTACTTCTCCCAGAGAATCGTTATATGCTGTACAGTATGTTTTACAGTTTTGTGTCTAATATTGAATACTTTTTCTTGATAAAAAATAAAAATATTAAATTTTTATTGAAATTGGAATGAACGATGCGAAAAAACGATCACAAATCAAATTTTCGAATCAAAATCTTTGGCCATGATGCACAAACATAATGTTCCAAAGAGTAATCCAGAATGAATACCAAGAATATAGGTGTCAACCATGAGACTTCATATTTGCTTAATGTAAATAATGCTAGAGTACATTAATTATAAAATAGCGACGTCGCAACAAATATCATACCAGAATACAGGTACAACTTTCATTATATTTCAAATCCACACCAATAACGTGTAAGCTTAAAGTCGGCAAAACCGTTGATAGAACTTCTCGTTGAACGCCAAAATATGTTATATAACATTAAAAGATGTCTAAACATTGTACACCCAGTCGCGATAATTGGTCGACTCTTGAGCTTGTTGGATGTATTGGAAATTTCAAAGGATGATCGAAAACATTTTCAGTTCGCCACGACATCTAAGGCCCCAGTTTTCAGGTATTAGGAGATACAGCGTTGATGTCGTAATCCATTTTTTGCGGCCATCAACGATTCAACCCAGTGGTGTCAATATGATCAAAAGAAAGGCGATCGAAATCCCAGTACCAAAGGGAGGGACCTTCTCAATGCCGACAGAAAGAAAGGTAGAACCAATTTTACTAGCGTTGCCCTAGCTAACACACTACGCCGCCAGGGAATCGTGGCGTACGAATAACGGGCAGGAGTAGCACCTCTGGTCGTGAATCAACGTCTTTGGTGTCTGCTTGAGGCTGAACTCGCAACGCCGCCTCGAAGAAATTGCACGCGGCAGAAGCCACACCTCGGCAAACTGCTGACAGAAGGACTAAACATGGCGCGGGTAGCTAGGAAGTTAATCTCTTGGAAAAAACGATGAAAAACATACAGGTAATTTCTTGAGGGGATTTTTATCAGGATCCAACGGCTTGGAAGGGGGTTCACGTTCTACCGAACAGATCCCTGCTGCCTTGCGGGATGCACTTCACGGTGCAAAGCACGAAATATATGCACAATCATTAAAGCAAATCTTTAAATAATACACAAACAAAATGCATGCATTAATTATTCCTGCCGAAAAACGCCTAGGTTTAAAAAACAGAGCATAGCCGTTGCGGATGTGAACTAATAACTAATTAGGTCAAGTGTCATGATGTAGTAAATATGAACCTATTTTAATGAGTTGAAACCAAAACTAACGACGAAATAGGCATGGCCATTATGAGTTTAAATCTCGAGAGTCGACGACATTGGATGCGTGTCTGGGATGCTGGCAGCAGTGATGCCAACAGGGTGGTTGCACCATCGACAAGACAACACTAGCCTTCAGGATTTCCTACAAGACAGCACACTTATGTTCCAGTGCAGTCACAGGCTCCCCATGTCTACTTCGGCGGTGCAAACACTCCGATCAGTCGTGTACTTAAACAAGCAGTCAGTAAAACATTTGACAATTCAAATTAAACACCCATTGTTTATTGTTATGACACCGTAACGGTATCTCCACCAACCGGAAGACTGGACATCTGCATACCACCCTCGAGGAACATAAAGGCCATGTCCCCATTATGAGCCTTCATAGACACCCCAGGTAACCACTGATGTAACAACCTCCGATGTTACACAAATCAACAGGATTTCCCACCGCTATGATGACTTACGGCCGGGAACTCGAACTCCCATTAGGTGTGGTGAGCGTTGGCCAATGGGGTACCAGTCCAGTGGATGTCATGCGTCTTGAATAAATAAACACACTATTTAAGGTCACTGCAGTTTTATAGTTTATATTAAATATTCTAACAAATCCATTGTAAGAAGTCAAGTACCCCGCTGGTGAAAGAGGGGCTACAATTGGTGGGGAAGGTCAATATGTTACAGAATGGGGCGTGTTCGGTCGTTGGGAACGGACGGGGGTACATGCCAACGGCTCTGGTTCTATAGCCGGGGTATTCACACAGCTTTATGAACGGCCATTATGTGTTTGTGAAGACTCGCCTTCTGAGAAAATGATTTATCGCACTGGTTACAGTCGTAGGGCTTTGAACCTGGAAGACGGAAAACAAATCAACAACCCCTAAACGACCTTGCAAAAACAATAATTCCGCAACAGCGGGCCGCAGTGAAAAGGTTGTAATAATAAAACACGAAAAGATCAGTTTAATTTAGAATTTAAAATAAATGAAAGAAAATCTTTAACTCATGAAAAATAAGACCGGATAAACGCTTCATAGAAAATGCCAGATGCAAAACACACCTTCATGAACGGCCGAAACGTGTCCATGTAGGATACGCGTCGTAGAAAACGATCTATAACACTGGCTGCAGCTGTGGGGCTTCAAACCTAGAAGTCAACAACGCAAAAACAATGCATTCAAAACCGAATTGGAACGGGGCCAGCAACACAACACGAGAAGATCGCTTCAGTTTACTGTTGCAATAAAATGTGAAAAAAATCATTTGATGCATGAAAAACACAAAACCCTTATGAACGGCCGCAATGTGGGCGAGAAGGTTCCCTGACCATAAAAATTCCTTACCGCAAGGGCTACAGCCATGCGGCTTTAAATCAGGAAAAAGTTTAAATACAAATTCATTTCATCTGCAGAAAAATTGGTCTCCAATTTTAAGATTCACACAACGGAACATCGTAATTAGACTTACTTTTAATTGCTATTTGTGTCTCCACACCTCCATTAACGTCAGATTCCTTGGAAAACTAAAATATATATAGACACCATAGAAAATATTGGCATTATCTGACGTGGGTGTGGCTTCTGCACCACAACGCTCAGATCTGAGGTCAGAAGATGTAACGATTAAATAACGTAACGGATGTCAAATCCCCACAAAAACCGGTCGGGGTTTAGTGCGCCTAGGTAGAGGTTGGCTGCTTCTGGCTGTAGCAGCGAACGCCATAGGAAAACATAGAAGATCGTAAAGGACACAACAGTAATATAAATCTCGTACACATCAAGCAGCTGTAACTATCAGCCATACAACTTCATTCGTTAACCGGGCTGTGTGAATCACGTGAAGAAAACATAAGGAATTTTAGCCTCGAAAAAAAGATATATACATTTAACTATGAGAGGGAATAGACCCACGTCTGAGAATACTCTGGCTCAGTTATCCCTATTTCTCCGACACCTGTCAAAGACAAGTCTTATCGTAACAGGTTATAGGTAGATAAAAGGCAAGCGACCGCTTGATAATAAATACCACCGAATATTATTTCAAAACGTTATTCGAATCTTTAAACTTGTCCAAATATATAATATACGAAATTAACTCACATATTTAATTTAACACTTCTTTCCCAATGACTTTTCCTCTTCACGACTTATTACTAAACATCTTGCGAAGCAAACGTAAATAGCGTTTCATTTGTTGACGTCTTATTAACCGACAGTGTCTTCTCTGTTCATTAAGGACTTCAAGCCGAATAGCTGTATCCAATGCGGTATTTCATTTGCTCGGGCGCAAAGCCTTCGACCTCACATTTTGGCCGTTCATGAAGGTGTGTTCCCCACGACTTTAACCAATGCGACAAGTCGTTTTCTTAGAAGGCGAATCTTCACAAACAGCAGTTGGTGCAAGTGACCGAGGTCACAGCACGCGCTGTTGTGTGTGTTAACCAATGGGGTGCTAGTCCAATGGATGTCATGCGTCTGGAATAAATAAACAAACAATTTAAGGTCACTACAAGCTGTCTTAGCGAGTATTTTCGTTTGATCAAAGGTAAATCCATGAAATTGATGAGTTAAAAAAGAGGTATTGTTTTGCAAAATGTTGTAAAAAGATCGATGAAGATGTTTTGAAAGAACAGTTTTCTAAAAAAAAGCAAAATAATTTATTTTTAATGGTGGTGGCCGTCTAAAGGCCCCGCACCAAAAAATCTCCCAAATGGCCGAGCGAATGACAAAGTTGAACTGCCACGAAGACGTTCTACGACCCATTGGGGCCTCCTGGGAAGATAGTCTTTCGGGCTTCAATCACTCGGAGATACGAATATTTAAGGCTGACGAAATAAGACGGCGCTGTCTAAACACGGGGAATTGTCAGCCCACGCACAACGACGTCGCATGCACGTGGATATGACCGTCGACAAGGACGTATAGCGTAAATTGTGCGCCACTCAAGCATTATCTAGCAGAGAAATTTATTATCTGCCGGCTGCCCATACCAGCGGACGTCTTGCTGCTGCTGGTGCCAGTGGGCAGGCGAGGGAGAGTTTGCATCCACTCGTCGTCCACCCTTTCAACTGACGCGCGAATGGAGTATGTTTGGCAACAATCGATTTCTGCCGTGTTGACGACGACGACGACGTTGCTGCTGCTGCTAACGGAAGTTGTTGTTTGCTGTCGGTGCTGTTGAACCAACCCAGACGACTGAGCCAGTTGGGACGGGCTGAACGAGACCATTGAGTCACCTTTGTGGCCGACGAGCCCAGGGAATCGCCAACCAATGGAATAACAGGACTGAAAATGAAAGGCCGCACCATAACAGGAAAGCGGGGAGGGAGGATGGGAGTGGTGATGTCAACTGCAGCGTCCACGATCGCCGTTGAAGAATTCCGAGTGCTGCTGCGTTTAGAGGGTGGAGGCGTATAAATATCGACTGGAACGGTTGCGATGGGTTCCAGTGGAGGCTGTTGCGGAACAATATCGACATGAGGGGTACATAAGCGATGAAATCAAGAGCCTTCAGGTCATGCAGTAAAGTAGGTGGTTTACGATCACCCATCTCAAGAGTGTGTTGAGAAGAAGATTTATATTTTCCATATCGTAATTCCGCATCTCACACAGCAGTGCTTCCTTGAGGGTGGTATACGCAGTTCCTCCGAGAGTTGTGGTGACGTGAGAGAAACGGCTGACCAACTCAGGCGTCAGAGCTCTCTGGTGAGGCCAAGACAAGAGAATTGTGCGTCGATGCCGGACAGACTTGGGGACTTTTGACAGATACTGTTCGCTCGATTACATTATTATTTTCGAAAGTTAGGAAGTCAGATAATGCAAATGGAAAATGCCGCCAAATGTTGGAATCTTAGTCAATATTTCAGACAAAACATAAATTTCCTATTACTTCGTTTGTTTGGAAGTAATAACAAACGAAACAGCAAACAGATGCAGCCGTTACTAGGATGTCACCTAATAACAGCCATCCGTTGTTACGTAAAGGACCTAGAAGCAAGCAATACAAAATAAGCGATGCATTCAGAATCGCAATTAAAGACATTCACGTCATATACTATAACTATACTCTCGTTTTTAACAAGATAACAATACAATTAAACGTTTTTTATCCTCAGCAATTCAGGAGTGAAACCCAAATCGGCCCTCCTAGAGTAAAAATGTGGAAACTTCTTTTTATCGGCATTGTTCCAGCCATTTCTTAGTGCCGTTAGAATCCTCTTGAATGCCAAATGCGTCTCAGAGATGTGATCATCGCGACTCACATGCAGTATTTGTAGCAGGAAAGACGAGCCTTCCGTTATCTCCTCTGTAGTAATCGATATGTTTGGCAGGCCGATGAAAAACGTCGTATTTAAAGGCGCTCAAAGCGAGACGCCACCGTAGCACCATAACTGCAGAAGCATTTGACAATTAATGACTTGGATTGCAAATAAATTTCAACGAATCATGGTCAGACACAATCGTTAATCGTGAATCGTCTCCTGGGTGAATGCTGCAGTAACTATCATCGATTTGTCTCAGTGTGTCGCAGATATTGGATTTGACGAGAGTTTTTTGAGGGAAACGCCGATTAAGACGCGGGAGTTTTTTTTATACTAAATAATTTTTATTCATTTGCCTCGCGTATTAAAGTCGTCTAAAACTTTATTTTTGCATTCAGGCTCTGTTTTTTCTCAGAGGAGTTTAGCTGAGAAGGACGTCTTCTTGATCCAGCTATTGTGCATTCGGTTCAGAATTTAGACTATGCCGTTTATACAACCAAGGGATATATCGGCCAAAAGTGTGTGGGTCTGCATATGATTGTGAATACGTCAACTACTCGTTACTTGTTTGCGTTAACGATTACTAATCTAATAGTGAATGCCGTAAGATTGCGTCAGCTCTTAATTAGCATGGCCCTCGCCGGTTTAAACAATAAAGTATAGCCGTCGCTTATGTGAACGAATGGTTTATTGGGTCATTTGGCATGATTTAGTCTATCTGAACCTATTTTAATGAATTCACACCAAAATGAAAAACGAAATATGCATGTCTATTATGAGTTTAAATGAGAGTCGACGATATTTAATTCGTGCCTGCGATGCTGGCAGCAGTGATGCAAATAGTGCGGTTGCACCATCCACTCTCACTCTACTAGACATACGGAATAAACAGAAATGCGTGATATTATTCCTTTACAATTATGTGCGTTAATTGACTCTACTGGCATAAACTTCAGCGAGAAACAGGAAAAACGCAATATTATTTCCTCGAGAACCGATTTGCCCAAATTTGTTTTTTTGTCTATTTTTTTATCTATCGAAGAATTCGGATTAAGCCTACGTGAGCAATGAGCGGCTAATCTGCTTATATTGTCAGTGTTTTCAAAATGCCCGGGCAAATAATATTTTCAAATCGTTTAAACACATTGTCGAGTTTTGCTCTTCAATAGTTACTAAGGATGCGGCGCTGAGAGGCCAGTTAAATGCTGGGATTTGCAGGGCGTAGTCCATCGTCGTCTTGCAAACGAGCAAGTCTCATTGAAGCTGATTGGGTCTCTTTAACTTCACTCTAGCCAGTGCAATGGAAATCTTTAATTTACTCCATATCCATTATGGTCTCAATTTAAATAAGAGGCATTTGTCGGCCTTTCGCTTTGGATGAGTTGCAGTGGAAATCGACAAATCGGGACTTGCCATCAAAAAAATAGATTGAAAAAAATAACATTTTTTATAATGCTTAAAGACGGTTCTATTCAAAGATATAGTCAATTTTGTTTGCAAGAAGGTGCTCCGTTCGTAAACGAAAAAGTAAAAACAGAGTTGCTAAAGATTACAAGTTCCATAAAGATCGTATTCCTTAAAGTACCAACGATAAAAAGGAACACATTCTGCATTATACAAAACCACACGCCCCCTAGTCGATTGGCTCATTGAAACAATACTCGCTTAGTCATACCTCTGGATAACGCTTTATTTACAAGCCTGGAACATTGTGACTAGAAAGAGCGACTACAACTCGGTTTCTTAAGAGCTGGTTACTCACATGAAGACGTGGCGTGTATTGTTCCTACACGATGGGATGAATCATTCACCGAAACAAGGACCGTTAATTGACACAGTGAGTGGCTAATTTCATAACCACCATGCTATCGTTATCATCCCCCTTCACAAACACATAAAATTCATGTCTGAAACATATAATCGAATTTCAGTCGCGGTTATAATCCGTGATGTCAGCGGTTGTGCAATTTAAATCTCGAATTGGCTCCACAGAAAATGTGTTATTTGTGATTGTACTTCAACCTCCACCTCAATGCACGACCTATTTGCAGGTTCAGTTAAACAAATCTAAATGGGTCGAGGCTAATGGTTAATGACGAATTAAGTCAGAAAAATCAAGATTATGTTCAAATTATATTTAAAATCCACACTGCCTTCTCTACA
This sequence comes from Proteocephalus fallax, assembly GCA_028672205.1. Classification (NCBI taxonomy): domain Eukaryota; kingdom Metazoa; phylum Platyhelminthes; class Cestoda; order Proteocephalidea; family Proteocephalidae; genus Proteocephalus; species Proteocephalus fallax. The sequence continues at coordinate 5,874 of JAPUBX010001766.1, read as the reverse complement.
TTCCCTTTAAAACTGCAAGTTGAATCGAGGCCTCCCCTCTATCGACGAAAGGTGTTCGAATTTAAGGAATTGTTTGAATCATCCCCCAAGTTACTCAAAGGATGGACAAAGTTATTCGCCATACGTTTGTATAAACAAATACCGTATGCGAGTGAATTCGAATTTCAGAGTTACCTCAAAAACGAATAAATTAAGTCGTAAGGAATCTCTCATAACAGAATAGTAATGACTAAGGCTTCCTTGCTGATAGGCTAGTTCCAGCATTACCCACATGATGGTTGCATCACGCGTTGAGGTCCTGACAATGCAGTCGACTAAACGCTTCTGAACGCACAGTTAATACACGAAAATCTTCTACCATCATCACAAAAATGGCTGAGATGAACGCGATTGTTTTAATGTTGGTGTTGTCTCTCTACACCGCGGCTTGTTGTGTGACGAAAGGAATGCCTCAAGAAGGTTCTCATTTTCTGAATTGGATTTACCATATTTAGGGTCTCGTTTGGTTACAATTTTTTCTTCTGAACTTGCTTACCCCACGAACATCCGCTACAACATTTCACAGAGCATATTTTGTGATGTGAGGATTCTGCAACCCGAGCAATTTTTGCACGTTAAACGGATTGGCAGCAGTTTAAGCCGAACGTATTTGATCGATTACTTCCGCCAGACAATCGAAATAGGCTGCACGGTATGCTTTATATGTTTAACGTTATGTTCTTTGTATTCTTTTTGACACATTGTTTTAACATATTAGGGTTCATCACATCTTCCGGCTAACGGATCCGAAATATTAATCAACAACCCACATTTTCGACTAACCCTTTTTGGCCCAGAAAACGGTTGCCCTTCGTCGATCGAAGCCGATTTTAAGGTGTTTCGTGAAATATCAACTGGTGTCTCTATGGAGAGATTCCGTGGATTTTATGGAGACACTGGTCCTACCCACCACCTCAACAGGGCCGTCAGTTTGGCGTTTATCAAACAGATTTCCAAAGTGTTCTGTCGCGTTTAAATTGGAATGAACAGTATAAATTGTTTACTTGAATTATAATGTGAAAATAATCTTGGATAGTTTGACAGTATTCTGCTATGAAATTAGTCTTCTACATAATTCGTAAAGGTTTTGGTTTGTTAAGACTTCGTTTATCAAACCGATTGCCAAAGAGTTCTGCCGCGTTTAAATTGGAATAAAGCTTGCTGTGGCACAGTATGAAATAAAATTGAATGGTCAATCTATCGTTTTTACAAAGAGCCTTAAATGCTGGGTGTGATTGTCTGCACTAAACTGGCGCAGGTAGCTAGGAAGTAAATCTCTTGGAAAAAAGCGAATGAAAACAAGGAGGAGATTTGCGGAGGCGATCTTTATTAGGATCCCACGTCTTGAAATGGGGTTCACCAAATAGATCCCTACCCCCTGTCGGGACGCACTTCACGGTGCAAAGCACGACATATTTACACAATCATTAAAGCAAATCTTTAAATAATACATTAATTATTCCTGCCGAACAAGACCTAGGTTTAAAAAAACAAAGCATAGCCGTCGCGGATGTGAACGGATGGCCAATTGGGTTAATTGTCATGATTTGGTCAATATGAACCTATTTTAATTAATTAAACCAAAACAAACGACGAAATTGGCATGGCTATGATGAGTTTAAATCTCGATAGTCGACGACATTCGATACGTGTCTGGGATGCTGGCAGCAGTGATGCCAACAGGGTGGTTGCACCATCCACTCTCACTCGACTTAGACTTTCGGAATCGACGGAAAATGCGTGATATTTTTACCTTACAATGATGTGTGTGAATTGACTCCAATGACCTGAGCTTCAGTGAGAAACAGAAAATAGGCGATATTCTTTCCTCGACAACCGATTTGCCCAAAATGGGGTTATTGTTATTTTTTTAAATAGATGAATTTTGGTAAAGCCTACGTCAACAATGACCTGCTTAAAAACATAAAGCAGATCTGTGCCACGTTTATTCATTGAGCAGTTATTAATAGAAATGGATTCTTTCAAAACCCTTTGGATAACCCTATGTATCGAATTGAATCGTCATAAGCGAGGAAGGAGTGAGTAAAAGGGTTCATCCAGTTTACCAGATGAAATATCCGAAGTAATCATCAACGACCCATACCTACAAGTATTTGTAAGACTAAAAATGGCGCCACAGACAATATATGGCTCTCAAGGATATCAGAAATAATTGAAAAATATATAAAAAAGATTTTTGGTCTCAATTTAAACGTTAGAAATTTGTTTCGAATTTGTCTTCGATGAGCTGTCGTGGAACGCGACAAACTTGGACTAGTCAAACTATTTTAAAATACAAAGCTCTCATTTTTTGAAAACCTGTAAAATCAGATAAATTTGTCGATTATGCTGACAGCGAAGCATTTTGGTTCATAAACAAATCAGCTAAAACGGAGTTGCTAGCCGTTAAATGTTTCCTAAAGCTTCGTATGCTGCCATGGTTTCCGTACGTTCTATGTTTACTAAAATTATGTCCGAAATAATTTGATAACACGCTGTACTAATTCAGATGAATTGAAATTTCCCATTAGACTGTCTTTATGTACAACGTATGAATTCGTACTGACAAAAACGGATCAAGTCGATTAATGAATGTTTCGCAATAACCTTAACCTGTCACGTTTACCCCTTCCTGCAAAATGGAGAACCTACAGGATAAATCTCCGTCTAACCGGTTTTCAATGATGTAAAACCTGATTAAAATCTACTATTTTTGGCTAATTAAAAAGAATCGATGATTATTCCGTTCATTACGCTTTATCATCACGGAAATACCAATGATTTTGCCGTTAAGTTTTACGACCTTTTCGTAGTAGAAGTTGTTGTAATAATAGAAGTAGTGGACACATAGTGATGTTATAAGTGAATGCATAATATAGCGCAATGTAGTCTTTTCTTATCGTTTTAAGTTCAATTCTTTTAATTCAATAGAAAGGAATCATATACATCCGTCTTTGAGTCTAATTTTGGATTCGCCGATTCGCCGATTCGCACTGTTTAAACCATTTAGCGTCGTCTGTCCACAAGAATCATTTTTTTGGGATATCAATCAAGATTTGTGCCTGAGAATTTCATATTACGTCCGCAAACCTAAAAATTTTAATCGGAATCAAGGTCAAAGGTCATTGAAAAGAACCCATTTATTATAATATGTGCTCAATGAATATACGTGAAACTGATCTGTCTTAAATGAATCAGCCACATATTTTTCACGTTGGTTAAAGCCTAATTTGTCAATTTTAAAACGATTCAATTCAAAGGGAACCAAATAGCTTATCGTATGCACAGGTGACAGTCACGTTGGTATATTAAACGAATGCGACCGTTGCGAAAACAATGGCTATTGTAATCTCAATGCTATAACAAAGGTACAATTGGCAAGTGTTTCGGAGATAACCAGGGGAGACGCCTTTTAGAGATTTTCGTTTTTCGGATAATGGTATTGTGTTTGTTAGGAACGCTCGAATCTTGTGTGTTATCAAAACGCCTCGAAACATCGATAAATTCGTTTAAGACAACGTGTGATGTGTTAACGTGTGCCTTAAGGTAGGCATTGGCAATAAACCAATGACGGTAATCGAGGAAAACGGAGTGCGCCAAATAATCGTCGTTCTCTGTAAGAGTTGCTAGGGTTAGTGGAATTGTGCAGTAACTATCATCCATGGGTCCCAGTGTGTCGCAGATATCGGATTTGACGAGATTTTTGTAAGGTAAACTCCGATTAAGACTCAGGAGATTAAAGTCCTGGTCCGCTTTTAACAATTAGTTTTTTTGTAATAAATAATTATATTAATTTGCCTTGTTAAAAGGTAACTGGTCTTATGTCTCTTATTTAACGTAATATGGAGTTAATCAACAGAATTGATCGCCATCTTTTTCAAGCGAACTACAGTGGCCTCGTAAAAATGGATAATTATTTGTTCAGAAGAGTTTTCTATTTATTCAGTAAATATCAAATTCTCAAGGAATTTATTTAATTCAATAGATTTATACTCGAACATTATAATCAATAGAAGTACTGCATAACTATCGCAAAAGCACCATGACACAACATATAAATGACACTTACCTATTCTTGGTGGTAGCGAATTGTACTAGAGAGGATAATCCACTATATTTTTCAAAATTTTGAATTGAGTACGTCTCATCGAATTATTCGCAACACTCCTGCCAAACCTCTACACCTTTTCCGGATATTAACATCGGCGACCTGGTTTACGCGGAAAAATCGTTGTTAAAGGAGAAACCGTTATGGTTTGATAACGCAACTACTGTCTAATCGACGACAGATTGGCAGATAATTGGATAATACAGAACCAGGACATGATCTTTTGTTGTCGAGACTTAGATCCCGGACCGATTTTCTGGTTATCTGTTTCTTTATACACGGTCCACATTATCCCTAAAGGCTTTATTATTGGTCCACACACATTTTCGTGCTCGTTACGGTTATATTGCCTGCTGGGCTATTTGGGTCTGCGGTTTTTATTGGCTTAATTTTATTTTGTATTCCTTCATAATTAATTTATAATTCGGTTTATTTTCTTTTAAATCTTGCATACCTGAAAGATTAAAATGCCAAAAATTGTAACACGAAGGGAATGTAACGACCAATAAATCGATTGTTTTCTAATGTCGAAGTACGGCAATTTTATTTGTCTACGTCACCTTTTAAAATAAAAATAGGCTTCGTCGGAGAAGATTAATTTTTAACCAAGAATGCCTTTCGGCATTATTGCAATGTAAAACCGTAAAGGCCTTAAATTCAAGGCGCATAATTTTGTTGCCGTTTTGGTCCCAAGATACTGTTTTTAGGGAAAATTCAATTAATTTATTCCCTTAACTTGCTGACATCCACGCCGCGTTAAAAGTTCACCACATCGCTCGTCACACCTATTCTGTAAACATTCTATTGTGTAACAGTCAAATAGATTGAGTGACTCATTCTTCACACTCCCACTATTCTTCTGTCTTCGTAAAATACGGGATATAACATACAGTAACTACAATATTAAATTAAAATGATTCACCCAGTTCGCCAGTGGATGCGCCACCGATATTTGGGTTGGATCATGCGTATTGCTAATACAAACGATGAACATTTCGCCATTAACTATCAGTAGTCATTTCCGTTGCCGTAAGTGAAAGCAGTCTTTCTAGTATACATTGCAGTGATAATAGTACTACTCGCAGAAGTATGACTTGTGTTATTAATTGCTGTATTTACTGTTGCTGAATAGTCTAAAACGATGTGGATATCGAAGCGCCAGATTTCCATTCAGCGTTGACCGCTGACAAAATGCGCCATGTCGTATTACCTCGCATCAGCCCCAAATACATCATTGGTTGATGGTTAATGTTGTTTACTTAACAGTAAATATTGATAATAAGTTGAGTTTGTTGTTTGTATTTATTGTTCAAACTAACCCGGTTACACTTGAACCACCGTTGTTTTTAATGCCGTCGCGATAGATTGGTCGACGCTCCACGGAAAATGTGTGGTTCTTAAACCGATCAACAATGATTGCAGAAATATAAGACTCTATTTAAGGGTATTTCGGGGTATCCTGCCCAGTTGAGTTTTAGTTTAAAGTAGCAAACCGAGACCAATTAACCAGAGAACAAATCGATAAAAAATACACCGAAGATTTCTTCATTATTCATAAACAAAATATGAAAAGTTATTAGGAGTCAAGTTCTCGCAAGTCGACGAAATTGGATGCGTCGCTTGGATACTGGTAGCAGTGATGCTAACAGTATAGTAACAGCACCCACTCTCACTCGACCAGACTTTCGGAATCAACAGAAAATGTGTAATACCATCCTACACAATGC
>JAPUBX010001765.1:0-10893 GCA_028672205.1 Proteocephalus fallax | reverse complement strand
TCCGTTATCTCCTCTGTAGTAATCGATATGTTTGGCAGGCCGATGAAAAACGTCGTATTTAAAGGCGCTCAAAGCGAGACGCCACCGTAGCACCATAACTGCAGAAGCATTTGACAATTAATGACTTGGATTGCAAATAAATTTCAACGAATCATGGTCAGACACAATCGTTAATCATGAATCGTCTCCTGGGTGAATGCTGCAGTAACTATCATCGACTTGTCTCAGTGTGTCGCAGATATTGGATTTGACGAGAGTTTTTTTGAGGGAACCGCCGATTAAGACGCGGGAGTTTTTTTTTATAATAAATAATTGTATTCATTTGCCTCGCGTGTTTAAGTCGTCGAAAACTTTATTGTTGCATTCAGGCTCTGTTTTTTCTCAGAGGAGTTAAGCTGAGAAGGACGTCTTCTTGATCCAGTTATTGTGCATTCGGTTCAGAATTCAGACTATGCCGTTTATACAACCAAGGGATATATCGGCCAAAAGTGTGTGAGTCTGCATATGATTGTGAATACGTCAACTATCTGTTACTTGTTTGCGTTAACGATTACTAATCTTACAGTGGACGCCGTAAGATTGCGTCAGCTTCTAATTAGCATGGCCCTCGTCGGTTTAAACAATAAAGTATAGCCGTCGCTGATGTGAACGAATGGTCTATTGGGTCATTTGGCATGATTAAGTCTATCTGAACCTATTTTAATGAATTTACACCAAAATGAAAAACGAAATATGCATGTCTATTATGAGTTTAAATGAGAGTCGACGATATTTAATTCGTGCCTGGGATGCTGGCAGCAGTGATGCAAATAGTGCGGTTGCACCATCCACTCTCACTCTACTAGACATGCGGAATAAACAGAAAATGCGTGATATTATTCCTTTACAATTATGTGCGTTTATTGATTCTACTGGCATAAACTTCAGCGAGAAACAGGAAAAACGCAATATTATTTCCTCGAGAACCGATTTGCCCAAATTTGTTTTTTTGTCTATTTTTTTATCTATCGAAGAATTCGGATTAAGCCTACGTGAGCAATGAGCGGTTAATCTGCTTATATTGTCAGTGTTTTCAAAATGCCCGGGCAGATAATATTTTCAAATCGTTTAAACACATTGTCGAGTTTTGCTCTTCAATAGTTACTAAGGATGCGGCGCTGAGAGGCCAGTTAAATGCTGGGATTTGCAGGGCGTAGTCCGTCGTCGTCTTGCAAACGAGTAAGTCTCATTGAAGCTGATTGGGTCTCTTTAACTTCACTCTAGCCTGAGCAATGGAAATCTTTAATTTACTCAATATCCATTATGGTCTCAATTTAAATGAGAGGCATTTGTCGGCCTTTCGTTTGGATGAGTTGCAGTGGAAATCGACAAATCGGGACTTGCCATCAAAAAAATAGATTGAAAAAAATAACATTTTTTATAATGCTTAAAGACGGTTCTATTCAAAGATATAGTCAATTTTGTTTGCAAGAAGGTGCTTCATTCGTAAACGAAAAAGTAAAAACAGAGTTGCTCAAGATTACAAGTTACATAAAGATCATATTACTTAAAGTACCAACGATAAAAAGGGACACATTCTGCATTATACAAAACCACACGCCCCCTAGTCGATTGGCTCATTGAAACAATACTCGCTTAGTCATACCTCTGGATAGCGCTTTATTCACAAGCCTGGAACATTGTGACTAGAAAGACCGACTACAACTCGGTTTTTTAAGAGCTGGTTACTCACATTAAGACACGGTGTGTATTGTTCCTACACGATGGATAAAGCATTTACTGAAACAAGGAGCGTTTATTGACACGAGTGGTAATTGGGTCTTTTTAATCCTCTTGCGCCAACGACATTTACAACAATTCTATCGTAATCATCCCCCTTCACAAACACATAAACTTCATGCCTGAATTTCAGTCGCGGTTATAATCCGTGATGTTTGCGGATATGAAATTTAAATCTCGAATTGGCTCCACAGAAAATGTGTTATTTGTGATTGTACTTCATCCTCCACCGCCATGCACGACCTATTTGCAGGTTCAGTTAAACAAATCTATATTGGTCGAGGCTAATGGTTAATGACGAATTAAGTCAGAAAAATCAAGATTATGTTCAAATTATATTTAAAATCCACACTGCCTTCTCTACATTCCCTTTAAAACTGCAAGTTGAATCGAGGCCTCCCCTCTATCGACGAAAGGTGTTCGAATTTAAGGAATTGTTTGAATCATCCCCCAAGTTACTAAAGGATGGACAAAGTTATTCGCCATACGTTTGTATAAACAAATACCGTATGCGAGTGAATTCGAATTTCAGAGTTACCCCAAAAACGAATAAATTAAGTCTTAAGGAATCTCTCATAACAGAATAGTAATGACTAAGGCCTCCCTGCTGATAGGCTAGTTCCAGCATTACCCACATGTTGGTTGCATCACGCGTTGAGGTCCTGACAATGCAGTCGACTAAACGCTTCTGAACGCACAGTTAATACACGAAAATCTTCTCCCATCATCACAAAAATGGCTGAGATGAACGCGATTGTTTTAATGTTGGTGTTGTCTCTCTACACCGCGGCTTGTTGTGTGCCGAAAGAAATGTCTCAAGAAGGTTCTCATTTTCTGAATTGGATTTACAATATTTAGAGTCTCGTTTGGTTAGAATTTTTTCTTCTGAACTTGCTTACCCCACGAACATCCGCTACAACATTTCAGAGGGCATATTTTGTGATGTTATGATTCTGCAACCCGAGCCATTTTTGAACTTAAAACGGATTGGCAGCAGTTTAAGCCGAACGTATTTGATCGATTACTTCCGCCAGAGAATCGAAATAGGCTGCACGGTATGCTTTATATGTTTACGTTATGTTTTTTTATTCTTTTTGACACATTGTTTTAACATATTAGGGTTCATCACATCTTCCGGCTAACGGATCCGAAATATTAATCAACAACCCACATTTTCGACTAACCCTTTTTGGCCCAGAAAACGGTTGTCCTTCGTCGATCGAAGCCGATTTTAAGGTGTTTCGTGAAATATCTACTGGTGTCTCCATGGAACGATTTCGTGGATTTTATGGAGACACTGGTCCTACTGACCACCTCAACAGGGCCGTCAGTTCGGCGTTTATCAAACTGATTTCAAATGAGTTCTGCCGCGCTTAAATTGGAATAAAGCTTGCTGTGGTACAGTATAACTCGTTAACTTGAAATATAATGTGAAAATAAGATTGGATTTTTTTACAGCATTCTGTTATGAAATTGGTCCAGACCAATAGACAGCCACCTCCGTTAATGGTCAATTTACCGTTTTTACAAAGTGACTTAAATGCTAGGCAATGAGTGATGGGAGAACCATAATTCAAGGTAATAACATTCACCAGATAACAACCACCTCCGTAAATGGTGTTTATTATTACTATATGCGCTCAAAGTCTTCAATTCCTATTAACACACTAATAATAATAATAATAATAAAAATTAATAATTGTAGTGGCTTTATTGAGGTCACGAGGACCAAAACTTTCAGCATTAAAAAAAGGCAGGATAACAAATATTAGATGCGAAAATTGTCTTGTAGTTCCTGTTTAACCTGGTCTGGTGAGACTAAAAATCGGGACAAATAGGGAATGACCGAATTGCGATATGCCGCCGTTCTTGTTGGAATTGAACGGTATGGACGGCGCATTTGTCGAAGAGATTAACATTCCGATAAACTGGAATAGAGGGGATGGGAGGGGTCATTTTAAATTCAGTCTGCGATTAATGAGCAGTAATTTAAGTGGCGTTCAACGATCATTTCTTTGATAGAGATAATAGGCAGACCGCTAGAAAACGAGATTATTTTAAAAAGTCGATGAAGGGTTAAAAAGTCAGAGCATTTAAGGCCGGGGAAAATTACTCAATGCCGACAGTAAGAAAGGTAGAACCAATTTAACTAACGTTGCCCTAGCTAACACACTTCGCCGCCAGGGAATCGTGGCGTACGAATACCGGGCAGAAGCAGCACCTCTGGTCGTGAATCAATGTCTTTGGTGTCCGCTTGAGGCTGAACTCGCAACGCTGCTTCGAAGAAACTGCACAACAAGATTCCTTCATTAATTATTCCCGCCGAAAAACGCCTAGGTTTAAAAACAAAGCATAGCCGTCGCGGATGTGACCGAATAACCAATAAGGTCAATTGTCATGATGTAGTAAATATGAACCTATTTTAATGAGTTGAAACCAAAACTAAATAGGCATGGCCATTTTGAGTTTAAATCTCGAGAGTCGACGACATTGGATGCGTGCCTTGGATGCTGGCAGCAGTGATGCCAACAGTATGGTTGCACCATCGACTCGGAATCAACAGAAAATGCGTGATATTATTCCCTTACAATGATGTGTGTAAATTGACTCCTCTGACCTTAGCTTCAGTGAGAAACAGGAAATAGGCGATATTCTTTCCTCGACAATCGATTTGCCCAAATGTGTTGATTGTTATGTTTTAAACTAGATTAATTCGGGTTGAGCCTACGTGAACAATAACCGGCTAATTCCCTCAAAGCAGAATGTGCCACGTTTATTTATTCAGCATTTATTATTAGAAATAAATTCTTTTTAATACCCTTTGAACCCTATGTATCGAATTGTATCGTCAAAAGCGTGGAAGCAGTGAGTAAAAGGGTTTATCCAGTTTACCAGATGAAATATTCGAAGTAATCATCAACGACTCATACCTACATTTCATACGTTTCATCATTCAATGTTTTTTCGAAGCCTTTCGCGAAATTTCAACGAATATTCCAATGGGACAATTCCGTGGATTGTAGGGCCACAATGGTGAAAAGAACCCATTTCTGATAATAAAAAAATGCTCAATAAATAAACGTGAGACTGATCTGTCTCTAATGAATTAGGTCCCGTAGGTGGAAGCCGAATTTGTCGATTTTAAAACACTTCAATTAACACACATCAATCAAAAGGAATGATGTGGCGGATTTTCTGTTGTTTAGTCGAGTGTGAGTAGTTGGAGCAACCGTGATGTTGGCATCACTGCTGTCGGTTTCCCAGGCACGATGCAATTTCGTCGACATGGAAAAGTCAAACCTGTTATTCTTATCCATATTGCGTTATCAATTGCAATTGTGCGATATTTAATCGTCACAGAAAAATGCCTTTGAAAACAAAATAGCAAATCTTCTGCACAAGCGACATTCACGTTATTATATTGAACTGACGCCACCTTTGGGAAAAAATGCCATTATTATTTCAATGTTATAACAATGGTAAAATTGTCTAGTGTTTTGGAGATAACCAGAGGAGACGCCTTTCAGGGATTTTCGTATTTTTTCAAATTGTTATTGCGTTTGTTTAGAACGCTCGGATCTTGTGTGTTATCACAACGCCTCGACACATCGATAAATTCCTTTTACGACAACGTGTGCCTCAAGGTAGGCATCGGCAACGAACCAATGACGATAATCGAGGCAAACGGAGTGCGCCAAATAATCGTCGTTTGCGGGGTTAATAGAATGGTGCAATAACTGTCATCGATGGGTCTCAGTGTGTCGCAGATATCAGATTTGAAGAGAGTTTTGTTACGGAAACGCTGATTTAGACGCGGGAGTTTAACATGGGAGTCCCGGTCCGCTAACTGGTATAAAGTCTCTTGTTCAAGGTACTATGGAGTTAATCAACAGAATTGACCGTCATTTTGTTCAAGTGAACTTCAGTGTTCCCGTAGAAATAGATAATTATTTGTTCAGAGTGGTTCTAAGCGATATTTCGCAACATTATTTCACTTGTGTTAATACCAAAATGTTATCTGGGCTTTTATTTTCGATTTCTTCAGTTAATATAAATTTCTCTTTTTTTCCCAATCGATTTGTACACGACTACTACTCAATTCGAAAGAGGTCGTGCAAAACTATCGCACAACAAAAATTACACAAAATTTAAATGACACTTGCTGATTCTTCGTTGTAGCGAATTTTCCTAAAGCGGATAATCCACTATATTTTTCAACATTTTCAACAGCGACCTTGTTTTCGACGAAAAATCGTTGTCACGAGAGACACAACCACTGCCTTGCAGCGGTATTAAACCGAATAAAAAACCAAGCAAGTCCTGAGATAAACTCGTTGAAAAAAATGTTCCCTCTAGGATTGTTGTAGTAGTAAATGTTGAATAAGTATAAGTAGTAGTAGTAGTTGTAGTAGTAGTAGTAGTAGTAGTAGTAGAAATCGTGGGATTATTTATTGGCATTTATAGGCTTACCGGTTCACGTTACTTAGCATTTGGGAATCAACAGAAACACCTCACAACTCCTTTTTCCATATTTAAAGTTTCAAATTGGACAACTATGAGACAACTGTTTCTAAATATGTATCAAATAATAATAAAACATTGAAAGGTTCCTTAACCAGCCTAAGATCATCAGTCTGATCTTCGCCATTAATTATTTTTCAGTCATTTAATCTTTAAACAGAATCCCTCAATGGATGAGACAAACAGCGGCTCAGTTTACGTGACTGCTAATTTCTATTCCGGCAAATAAAATGCATCTCTTGTTTGTTACGAAGTTATTGTCAATTCAACTCATTTCGGAATAGTAGTTCGAAGATATCCGATAGCAACAACGACACAACATGTAAATGGCATTTAAAACTTTAAGACCTGTTCGAGGCTAGTAAAATAATAATAATTAATAATTGTAGTGGCTTTATTGAGGTCACGAGGACCAAAACTTTCAGCAGTAAAAATAGTCAATATGACAAGTATTAGATGTGAAAATTGTCTTTTAGTTCCTGTTTCACCTGCTTTGGTAATAATAAAAATCGGGACAAATAGGGAATGACCGAATTGCGATATGCCGCTGTTCTTGTTGGTATTGAACGGTATAGTCTACGCATTGGTCGAAGAGATTTATCAAAGACGGCATCCACATGATCACTCCATGATAACCGAATGTTAAAAATAACGCCGAGGAATTTAGATTTTGAGCTCGAAGCGAAATTATGGAGTGAAGGGATTTCGGGAGTGTCAACATTGGCTGTCAGGGAAAATGTAATATAGATGCATTTTGATGCATTCAGAAAAAGACCATTCTCCGAAGACCACTAGAGTACCTCAGTGACTGCCTGCCCGAGCTGTTGAGAATCACCATCCGTCTTGCATGCATGGCATAAGGTCAAGTCATCCGCGTATTTTATAAGTGTCACGTCGTTAGGGGACCGAAGGCTCGACGCGTAATAGTTGGAAAGGAAGGGTGATAGCACTGCGCCTTGTAGTACACCGCAGTTATTTGGCAAGGAGGTGGAGGCTTCATTTCCGACTCTGACATGTTGACGTTGATTAGAAAAAATACTTTTGAAGTCAATTAATCAACCAACCGTCAACGCCATCTTCACATAGTTGAGAAAGGATGCGGGAGCGTGAGATAGTGTTGAAAGCAGAGGACAAGTCCAAGAAAACCCCCTTGACGGCTTTCGCTTCGGCATCAAGTGAAGAGTGGAGGGTGTGTGATAACGTAGCCACGGCGTCCAGAATGCTTCAATTTGATTTATAAGCAAACTGAAGAGGGTCATCGGCAGCTTTTAGCGTGTCATCTAATTTAGAGAGGATGTTCTTCTCGATCACTTTTAACCACACGGGTTAGTTGGCGATAGGTCTGTACTTCACAGGTCCGGCGGAACCATTGGCCGGTTTCGGAATTGGTGTTATAGCGACATCTCTCAATTCCGAAGGAAAGAAGCATTCTCCTAAGGAATGATTGACGAGCTGGGTGACAAACGGAGAAATCTCCCGGTGACAGATTTTAAGAATCGCCGGGGGGACCCTGTCGGCACCAGCCGCTGTGGAGCTCTTGAGGCCAGCCAAAATTTGGGAGATAGAGGATTCGTGAACGGGCAGGAAAGCGCTGGGATTAAGAGATCTAACCAGAGGTACCGCGGAATGGTCAGCGGATTTGAAGATGAAGCCATCGTTCAGAGCATCAAGGTCGATTTACCTCAGCTGTGATCTGTATCGAAATTGGTTTAATTTCTCGCTACCTCCCCTGGCGACAAAGTCGTTCCTTTTTTCGCCTCAGTCGTTTCAGAAATGGAGAAGATATGACACGGGGGGTTAGGGATAGTTCCGTGAGTGCACAATGCGTATCGTACAAAAAGCGGCGATAACTATGGATATAGTCTATCTCTTTATCGAAGTCGGAATCCTCGAAAACTTTGAAATCGGTTGTGGCAACGGCATCTCTTAAATTGCACTGGTTTTGGAGGCAGTGAGAGCGGATACGAATTTTTTAAGGTTTGGGACAACATTGATGGTTTTTTTATCCTTGCCATATATTTTCGGTAGGCCAACAACGATGCAGTGGTCCGAGTGGGCTAAAAGTGCACGTTTTAGACATGCATACAGAGAAGAATCGGACACAAATATGTGGTCAAGAAGATTCCCTTCGCGTGTTGGAAAATTGAATATGGTATTTAGACCAAGTGAAAGAAGAGGGCTAATAGGCGCAGAATTGAAATCACCACACAGTAAAATGAAAGAATCATCCATAATTGAAGAAATAAAAGGTATAAGCGAATCATTGAACTAAGAAATGTCTGCTCTTGTAGAAGATGGGGGGATATACAAGTTAAAGACTGTCACAGACTTGCAGTTTTGAAGAGACCTTGGATGACACATAGCCCCAACACATTCAATAGCACTAGCTGCATAGCAGAAAACCTTTTTGTTCGATTTTGACCAGCTGAGATTGATTCAACTCGCAAAACCAATACCCTTGGATTTAACGCCGACCACTCTGTCTTGACGAAAGCATTCGAAATTCTCTGGCATAAATATGTGATCAAGATTGATGTCCCTAAGAAAGGTTTCTTGTAGACAGACCACGCCGACAGGTTTAAACAGAGCCGTTGTTAGCAGCGAGTGAAAATCGTCAACTTTGTTGAGAATTGAACGCACATTAAAGGACGCAAGAGCTGGAAGTGATGTATTGGCGGGATAGCGACTGCGAACAGCATTAAGCCAACTAGCTCGATGCTTCCGCTTGGTCTGAGTGAGTGGTAGTGGCGGGGGTGCAGTAGTTGTAGGCACAAATCCACTGTTTTCATGCGGTCGGTCGATTAAAGCCTCATTATGAATGCGAGAAGCATATTGATTAATCGATGTCTTTTTATAAAATAACCTGTTAGACAGCGATTTGCACTTTAGAAGGGACTCAGATAGACTTGCGTCAACAATCAAGCGTTTGCGGTATTCAGTCAGCTGTTTTCGTGAGTATTATCGTTTTGTCAAGGGTAAATCCATGAAATTGATGAGTTTAAACCGAGGAATTTTTTGTTGCTAAATGTAGTAAAAAGATCGATGAAGATGTTTTGACAGAACAGTTTTCTATAAGAAGGCAAAATAATTTATTTTTAATGATGGAGGCCGTCAATGGCCCCGCACCAAAAACATTTCGTTTCGAGATTAGTATCAGAACAACCCGTCACTAAACAGCGACGAAGTAATCATTGACATCTACAAATCGGCACCTGAAATGAAACCATCTCCTTGTCTGTTTTTGATTTTTTACGATGAGTTGCAAAGACAACAATTTTACTCACAGCTTCTTCGCTTCTGACGATGCAATTCGATGCATAAAAAAGGGTTTTTAAAAGAATCGATTTCTAATAATAAATGCTCAATGAATAAACGTTGCACAGATCTGCTTAAAGTTAATTAGCTGGTCATTTTTCACGATGTCTTAACCCAAATTAATCTATTTAAACATATAAAAATTCACAAATTTGTGCAAATTGGTTATCGATGAAAGAATATCGCCGTTTTCTGTGTCTCACGGAAGCTTAGGTCAGAGGAATCAATTAACACACATCATTGGAAGGGAATAATATCACGCATTTTCTGTTGATTCAAAATGTTTAGTCGAGTGAGAGTAGAGACCGTGGTGAAACCGCACTGTTTGCATCACTGCTTCCAGCATCCCAGACACGCATCCAATTTCGTCGACTCTCGAGATTTAAACTCATCATAGCCATGCATATTTCGTTGTTAATTTGGGTTTAAATTCATTAAAATAGGTTCATATAGACTAAATCATTACAACTAACCACATCTTCGACGGCTATACTTTATTCTTTAAACAAACGCAGGCGATGCAAATATAGATCTGGCGACTCACACACTTTTAATTATTGTTTGCATAAATGGGCAAGATACATACGACGGCATAATCTGGATTCTGAACCGAATGCACAATAACCGGATCAAGAAGACGTACTTCTCAGCATAACTCCTCATCGACAAAAAAGAGCCTGAATGCAGCAATACATGGCGTGTAAAATCTCGACTCATTCTCGCAGTCCAATCAATTTTTATTCCACAGAAAACATTGAGCTTTTCAAAATTCGGGCTATTACTCAAGATAATCTCGCTGAAGAAAAGGAAGCGGCTTATTTTCTGAACGCTCTTGGTAATGACGCTTATGGTCTGGTGAAGAACTTGGTTTTCCATTACAATGCAACTCGCCAAGATTCATCAAGCTATTCTTCAGCATGTTTTGCCTATAGCTTTTGAGGCTGCTGAACGAAGCATATTCCTTACCCTCATGCGAAGATCCGATCAAAATATACATTATTTTATCCTTGTATTGCAGACTCAAGCCGCAAAATGCAGCCGAGAAGCTCAATTAGACACGCAATTGCGCGACGCTTTAATTGCAGGCTTCAATGATTCCAATATGCAAAGGCAATTACTACTTCTCAAGAATCCCACATTCTAGAATGTTCGTGCTATGTGCGAAAAGTTCCAAGATGTCGCGAATGTGGTCAAAATTTCATGGATTCCAGATCCAGTGTTTCACTCCAGATCAATCTCTAGGAAACAAAACGCGCGGATATTTAGAGATCGCAAACA
>JAPUBX010001764.1:0-14030 GCA_028672205.1 Proteocephalus fallax | reverse complement strand
GTCGTGTTTCTGCTCAACATCTTCTTGCATGAGCGGAAGAACCGTGGCATCAGTTGTTACCTAGGTGTGTTCATTATCCTGTTGCTCAACATCTTCTTGGATCAGCGGAAGAACCGTAGCATCAGTTTTTCACCTCTTGTTATCGTGTTCTTGTATCAGCGGAAGAACTGTTGCATCAGTTGTTACTTCGGTGTGTTCGTCGGCATTCTGCTCAACATCTTCTGGATGAGCGGAAGAACTCTGGCATCGGTTGTAACCTTGGTGTGTTCGTAGTCCTTCTGCTCAAAATATTCCTGGATGAACGGAAGAACCGTGGCATCAGTTGTAATCTCAGTTTGTTCGTTATTCTGTTGATCAAGATCTTCTTGTTTCGGCGGAAAAGACCGTTGCATCAGTTGTTACCTCGATGTGTTCATTATCCTATTGCTTAACCTCTTCTTCGATCAGCGGAAGATCCGTGGCATCAGTTGTGAACTTCGGTGTGTTCATTATCCTGTTACTCAACGACTTCTTGTATCAGTGGAAGAACCGTAGCATCCGTTGTAACCTCGTCGTGTTCGTCGTCTTTCTACTCAACATATTCCTGGACGAGCGGAAGAACCGTGGCATCAGTTGGAACCTCGGTGTGTTCGTTTTTGTGTTGCTCAACATCTTCTTTGATGAGCGGAAGAACCGTGGCATCAGTTGGAACCTCGGTGTATTCGTTATTCTGTTGCTCAACATCTTCTTGGATCAGCGGAAGAACCGTGGCATCAGTTGTAACCTCGGTGTGTTCGTTATCCTGTTTTGCAACATCTTTTTGGATGAGCGGAAAAACCGTGGCATCAGTTGGAACTTCGGTGTGTTCGTTATCCTGTTGTTCAACATCTTTTTTGGTTAAGCTGAAGAACCGTGGACTCAGATGTTACTTCGGTGTATTCATTATCATGTTGCTTAACTACTTCTTGTATCAGTGGAAGAACCGTGGCATCCGTTGTAACTTCGTCGTGATTCGTCGTCTTTCTACTCAACATATTCCTGGGGGAGCGGAAGAACCGTGGCATCAGTTTGAACCTCGGCGTGTTCGTTTTTGTGTTGCTCAACATCTTCTTTAATGATCGGAAGAACCGTGGCATCAGTTGGAACCTCGATGTTTTTGTTATTCTGTTGCTCAACGTTTTCTTGGATCAGCGGAAGAACCGTGGCATCAGTTGTTACCTCAGTTTGTCGATTATCTTGTTGATCACGATCTTCTTGTATCAGCGGAAGAACTGTTGCATCAGTTGTTACTTCGGTGTGTTCGTCGGCATTCTGCTCAACATCTTCTGGATGAGCGGAAGAACTCTGGCATCGGTTGTAACCTTGGTGTGTTCGTAGTCCTTCTGCTCAAAATATTCCTGGATGAACGGAAGAACCGTGGCATCAGTTGTAATCTCAGTTTGTTCGTTATTCTGTTGATCAAGATCTTCTTGTTTCGGTGGAAAAGACCGTTGCATCAGTTGTTACCTCGATGTGTTCATTATCCTATTGCTTAACCTCTTCTTCGATCAGCGGAAGATCCGTGGCATCAGTTGTGAACTTCGGTGTGTTCATTATCCTGTTACTCAACGACTTCTTGTATCAGTGGAAGAACCGTAGCATCCGTTGTAACCTCGTCGTGTTCGTCGTCTTTCTACTCAACATATTCCTGGACGAGCGGAAGAACCGTGGCATCAGTTGGAACCTCAGCGTGTTCGTTTTTGTGTTGCTCAACATCTTCTTTGATGAGCGGAAGAACCGTTGGCATCAGTTGGAACCTCGGTGTATTCGTTATTCTGTTGCTCAACGTTTTCTTGGATCAGCGGAAGAACCGTGGCATCAGTTGGAACCTCGGTGTGTTCGTTATCCTGTTTTGCAACATCTTTTTGGATGAGCGGAAAAACCGTGGCATCAGTTGGAACTTCGTTGTGTTCGTTATTTGGTTGCTCAACATCTTCTCGGATGAGCGGAAGAACCGTGGCATCAGTTGGAACCTCGGTGTATTCGTTATCCTGTTGCTTAACATATTCCTGGACGAACGGTGGAACCGTAGCATCAGTTTGCACCTCAGTTTGTTCGTTATTCTGTTACTCAACATCTTTTGGATGAGCGGAAAAACCGTGGCATCAGTTGTTACCTAGGTGTGTTCATTATTCTGTTGCTCAACATCTTCTTGGATCAGCGGAAGAACCGTAGAATCATTTGTCACCTTAGTGTATTCGTCGTCCTTCTGCTCAACATATTCCTGGACGAACGGTCGAGCCGTGGCATCAGTTTTCACCTCGGTTTGTGCGTTATTCTGTTGACCATGATCTTCTTGTTTCAGCGGAAGAACAATGGCATCAGTTGTAACAGCGGTGTATTCGTCGTGTTTCTGCTCAACATCTTCTTGCATGAGCGGAAGAACCGTGGCATCAGTTGTTACCTAGGTGTGTTCATTATCCTGTTGCTCAACATCTTCTTGGATCAGCGGAAGAACCGTAGCATCATTTTTCACCTCGGCGTGTTCGTCGTCTCTCTACTCAACACATTCCTGGACAAACGGTAGAACCGTGGCATCAGTTTGAACCTCGGTGTTTTCGTTATTCTGTTGCTTGACATATGCCTGGACGAACGGTTGTAACCGTTGCATCAGTTTGAACCTCAGTGTGTTCGTCGTCATTCCGCTCAACATCTTCCTGGATCAGCGGAAGAACTCTGGCATCAGTTGTTACCTTGGTGTGTTTTTCGTCCTTCTGCTCATTATATTCCTGGACGAACGGTAGAACCGTGGCATCAGTTGGAACCTCGGTTTATTCGTTATACTGTTGCTTAACATTTGCCTGGACGAACGGTTGAACCGTGGAATCAGTTTGAACCTCAGTGTTTTCGTTATCCTGTTGCTAAACATCTTCTTGGATGAGCGGAAGAACCGTGGCATCAGTTGTAACCTCGGCGTGTTTTTCGACCTTCTACTCAACATATTCCTAGACGATAAGTAGAACCGTGGCATCAGTTGGAACCTCGGTTTATTCGTTATACTGTTGCTTAACATTTGCCTGGACGAACGGTTGAACCGTGGAATCAGTTTGAACCTCAGTGTTTTCGTTATCCTGTTGCTAAACATCTTCTTGGATGAGCGGAAGAACCGTGGCATCAGTTGTAACCTCGGCGTGTTTGTCGACCTTCTACTCAACATATTCCTAGACGATAAGTAGAACCGTGGCATCAGTTGTCACATCGGTGTGTTTGTTATCCTGTTTTTTAACATCTTTTTAGATGAGCGGAAAAACCGTGGCATCAGTTTTCACCTCGGTTTGTTCGTTATTCTGTTGACCATGATCTTCTTGTTTCAGCGGAAGAACCATGGCATCAGTTGTAACAGCGGTGTTTTCGTCGTGTTTCTGCTCAACATCTTCTTGGATGAGCGGAAGAACTCTTGCATCAGTTGTTACCTTAATGTGTTTTTCGTCCTTCTGCTCAACATATTCCTGGACGAACGGTAGAACCGTGGCATCAGTTGTCACATCGGTGTGTTTGTTATCCTGTTTTTTAACATCTTTTTGGATGAGCGGAAAAACCGTGGCATCAGTTTTCACCTCGGTTTGTTCGTTATTCTGTTGACCATGATCTTCTTGTTTCAGCGGAAGAACCGTGGCATCAGTTGTTACCTAGGTGTGTTCATTATCCTGTTGCTCAACATCTTCTTGGATCAGCGGAAGAACTCTTGCATCAGTTGTTACCTTGGTGTGTTTTTCGTCCTTCTGCTCAACATATTCCTGGACGAACGGTAGAACCGTGGCATCAGTTGTCACATCGGTGTGTTTGTTATCCTGTTTTTTAACATCTTTTTGGATGAGCGGAAAAACCGTGGCATCAGTTTTCACCTCGGTTTGTTCGTTATTCTGTTGACCATGATCTTCTTGTTTCAGCGGAAGAACCATGGCATCAGTTGTAACAGCGGTGTTTTCGTCGTGTTTCTGCTCAACATCTTCTTGGATGAGCGGAAGAACTCTTGCATCAGTTGTTACCTTAATGTGTTTTTCGTCCTTCTGCTCAACATATTCCTGGACGAACGGTAGAACCGTGGCATCAGTTGTCACCTCGGTGTGTTCGTTATCCTGTTTTTCAACATCTTTTTGGATGAGCGGAAAAACCGTGGCATCAGTTTTCACCTCGGTTTGTTCGTTATTCTGTTGACCATGATCTTCTTGTTTCAGCGGAAGAACCGTGGCATCAGTTGTTACCTAGGTGTGTTCATTATCCTGTTGCTCAACATCTTCTTGGATCAGCGGAAGAACCGTAGAATCATTTTTCACCTCGGCGTGTTCGTCGTCTCTCTACTCAACACAATCCCGGACGAACAGTAGAACCGTGGCATCAGTTGGAACATCGGTGTATTCGTTATACTGTTTTTTAACATCTTCTCGGATGAGCGGAAGAACCGTGGCATCAGTTTGAACCTCCGTGTGTTCGTCGTCATTCAGCTCAACATCTTCCTGGATCAGCGGAAGAACTCTGGCATCAGTTGTTACCTTGGTGTGTTTTTCGTCCTTCTGCTCAACATATTCCTGGACGAACGGTATAACCGTGGCATCAGTTGGAACCTCGGTGTGTTCGTTATCCTGTTGCTTAACATATTCCTGGACGAACGGTTGAACCGTAGCATCAGTTGTCACCTCAGTTTGTTCGTTATTCTGTTTATCAACATCTTTTGGATGTGCGGAAAAACCGTGGCTTCAGTTGGAACTTCGGTGTGGTCGTTATTTTGTTGCTTAACATCTTCTTGGATCAGCGGAAGAACCGTAGAATCATTTGTAACCTAAGTGTGTTCGTCGTCCTTCTTCTTAACATATTCCTGGACGAACGGTCGAACCGTGGCAATAGTTGTCACCTCAGTTTGTTCGTTATTCAGTTGATTATGATCTTCTTGTTTCAGCGGAAGAACCATTGCATCAGTTGTAACAGCGGTGTATTCGTCGTGTTTCTGCTCAACATTTTCTTGCATGAGCGGAAGAACCGTGGCATCAGTTGTTACCTAGGTGTGTTCATTATCCTGTTGCTCAACATCTTCTTGGATCAGCGGAAGATCCGTTGCATCATCTTTTACCTCGGCGTGTTCGTCGTCTCTCTACTCAACACATTCCTGGACGAACGTTAAAACCGTGGCATCAGTTGGAACCTCGGTGTATTCGTTATACTGTTGCTTAACATATACCTGGACGAACGGTTGAACCGTGGCATCAGTTTGAACCTCCGTGTGTTCGTCGTCATTCTGCTCAACATATTTTTGGATGAGCGGGAGAACTCTCGCATCAGTTGTTACCTTGGTGTGTTTTTCGTCCTTCTGCTCAACATATTCCTGGACGAACGGTAGAACCGTGGCATCAGTTGTCACCTCGGTGTGTTCGTTATCCTGTTTTTTAACATCTTTTGGATGAGCGGAAAAACCGTGGCATCAGTTGGAACTTCGGTGTGGTCGTTATTTTGTTTCTCAACATCTTCTTGGATCAGCGGAAGAACCGTAGCATCATTTGTCACCTCGGTGTATTTGTCGTCATTCTGCTCAACATCTGATTGGATGAGCGGAAGAACTCTGGCATCAGTTGTATCCTTGGTGTGTTCGTCGTCCTTCTGCTCAACATATTTCTGGACGAACGGTAGTACCGTGGCATCAGTTGTCACCTCGGTGTGTTCGTTATCCTGTTTTTCAACATCTTTTTGGATGAGTTGAAAAACCGTGGCATCAGTTGGAACCTCGGTGTATTCGTTATCCTGTTGCTTAACATCTTCTTGGATGAGCGGAAGAACCGTGGCATCAGTTGTAACCTCGGCGTGTTTGTCGACCTTCTACTCTACATATTCCTAAACGTTCGGTAGAACCGTGGCATCAGTTGTAACTTCGGTGTGTTCGTCGTCATTCTGCTCAACATCTTCTTAGATGAGCGGAAGAACTCTGGCATCAGTTGTTACCTTGGTGTGTCTTTCGTCCTTCTGCTCAACATATTCCTGGACGAACGGTAGAACCGTGGCATCAGTTGTCACCTCGGTGTGTTCGTTATTCTGTTGATCATGATCTTCATGTTTCAGTGGAAGAACCGTGGCATAAGTTGTTACAGCGGTTTATTCGTCGTGTTTCTGGTCAACATCTTCTTGGATGAGCGGAAGAACGGTGGCATCAGTTGGAACCTCGGTGTGTCTTTCGTCCTTCTGCTCAACATATTCCTGGACGAACGGTAGAACCGTGGCATCAGTTGTCACCTCGGTGTGTTCGTTATCCTATTTTTCAACATCTTTTGGATGAGCGGAAAAACCGTGGCATCAGTTGGAACTTCGGTGTGGTCGTTATTTTGTTGCTCAACATCGTCTTGGATGAGCGGAAGAACGGTAGCATCAGTTGGAACCTCGGTGTTTTAATTATCCTGTTGCTCAACATATTCTTGGATCAGCAAAAGAACCGTAGCATCAGTTGGAACATCGTTGTGTTCGTTATTTTGTTGCTCAACATCTTCTTGTTTGAGCGGATAAACCGTTGCATCAGTTGGAACCTCGGTGTTTTCGTTATTCTGTTGCTCGATTTCTTTTTGTATCAGCGGAAGAACCGAAGCATCAGTTGTAACCCCGGTGTGTTCATTATCCTTTTGTTCAACATCTTTTTGGATGAGCTGAAAAACGGTAGCATCAGTTTGAACTTCGTTGTGTTCGTTATTTTGTTGCTCAAAATCTTCTTGGATGAGCGGAAGAACCGTGGCATCAGTTTGAACCTCAGTGTATTCGTTATCCTGTTGCTTAACATAATCCTGGACGTACGGTAGAACCGTAGCATCAGTTGTCACCTCAGTTTGTTCGTTATTCTGTTTATCAACATCTTTTTTTTGATTAGCGGAAAAACCGTAGCATCAGTTTGATCTTCGGTGTAGTCGTTATTTTGTTGCTTAACGTCTTCTTGGATCAGCGGAAGAACCGTGGCATCAGTTGTTACCTCAGTTTGTCCATTATCTTGTTGATCAAGATCTTCTTGTATCAGCGGAAGAACCGTAGCATCAGTTTAAACCTCGGTGTGTTCGTCGTCATTCTGCTCAACATATTCCTGGACGAACGGTTGTACCGTGGCATCAGTTGTTACAGCGGTGCATTATTCGTTTTTCTGCTCAAAATTTTCTTAGACCCGCGGAAGAACTGTGGCAACAGTTGTTTCCTCGGAGTGTTCATTATCCTGTTGCTCAACATCATCTTGGATCAGCGGAAGAACCGTAGCACCAGTTGTAACCTCGGTGTATTCGTTATCCTTTTGTTCAACATTTTTTTGGATTAGCGGAAAAACCGCTACATCACTTTGCACCTAAGTGTGGGCGTTATTTTTTTGATCAAAATCTTCTTGGATGAGCGGAAGAACCGTTGCATGAGTTGTTACCTTGATGTGTTCGATCTCCTGTTGTAGAACATGTTTTTGGATGAGCGGAAAAACCGTGGCATCAGTTGGAACTTCGACGTGTTCGTTATTTTGTTGCTCAACATATTCTTGGATAAGCGGAAGAACCGTGGCATCAGTTGGAACCTCGGTGTATTCGTTATCCTGTTGCTTTACATCTTTTTGGGTGAGCGGAAGAACCGTGGCATCAGTTGGAACCTCGGTGTATTCGTTATCCTGTTGCTTATCATCTTCTTCGATGAGTGGAAGAACCGTGGACTCAGTCGTTACCCTTGTGTGTTCATTATCCTGTTGCTCAAACTCTTCTTGGATCAGCGGAAGAACCGTGGCATCAGTTGTCACCTCAGTTTGTAGATTATCTTGTTGATCACGATCTTCTTGTATCAGCGGAAGAACTATCGCATCAGTTGTTACATCGGGTTGTTCGTCGTCATTCTGCTAAACATCTTCTGGATTAGCGGAAGAACTCTGGCATCAGTTGTAACCTTGGTGTGTTCGTCGTCCTTCTTCTCAACATATTCTTGGATGAGCGGAAGAACCGTGGCACCAGTTGTAACCGCGGTGCATTCGTCGTTTTTCTGCTCAACATCTTCTTGGACTAGCGGAAGAACCGTTGCATCAGTTGTTTCCTCAGTGTGTTCATTATCCTGTTGCTCAACATCTTCTTGGATGAGCGGAAGAACCGTAGCATCAGTTGTAACCTCGGTGTATTCGTTATCCTGTTGTTCAACATTTTTTTGATGAGCGGAAAAACCGTTACATCAGTCGGAACTTTGGTGTGGGCGTTATTTTTTTGATCAACATCTTCTTGGATGAGCGGAAGAACCGTGGCATCAGTTGTTACCTCGGTGTGTTCATTATCCTGTTGCTCAACATCTTCTTGGATGAGCGGAAGAACTCTGGCATCAGTTGTTACCTTGGTGTGTTCGTCGTCCTTCTGCTCAACATATTCCTGGACGAACGGTAGAACCGTGGCATCAGTTGTAACCGCGGTGCATTCGTCGTTTCTCTGCTCAACATCTTCTTGGACTAGCGGAAGAACCGTTGCATCAGTTGTTTCCTCGGTGTGTTCATTATCCTGTTGCTCTACGTCTTTTTGGATCAGCGGAAGAACCGTGGCATCAGTTGTTACCTCAGTGCGTCCATTATCTTGTTGATCAAGCTCTTCTTGTATCAGCGGGAGAACTGTGGCATCAGTTGTTAGCTCGGTGTGTTCGTCGTCATTCTGCTCAACATCTTCTTGGATGAGCGGAAGAACTCTGGCATCAGTTGTTACCTTGGTGTGTTCGTCGTCCTTCTGCTCAACATATTCCTGGACGAACGGTTGTACCGTGGCATCAGTTGTAACCGCGGTGCATTCGTCGTTTCTCTGCTCAACATCTTCTTGGACTAGCAGAAGAACCGTTGCATCAGTTGTTACCTCGGTGTGTTCATTATCCTGTTGCTCAACATCTTCTTGGATCAGCGGAAGAACCGTAGCATCAGTTGGAACCTCGGTGCATTCGGTATCCTGTTGTTCAACATTTTTTTGGATGAGCGGAAGAACCGTGGCATTAGTTGTTAAATCTGTGTGTTCGTTATCCTGTTGTACAACATGTTTTTGGATGAGCGGAAAAACCGTTGCATCAGTTGGTACTTCGGTGTGTTCGTTATTTTGTTGCTCAACATATTCTTGGATGAGCGGAAGAACCGTGGCATCAGTTTGAACCTCGGTGTATTCGTTATCCTGTTGCTTAACATCTTCTTGGGTGAGCGGAAGAACCGTGGAATCAGTTGTCACCTCAGTTTGTCGATTATCTTGTTGATCACGATCTTATTGTATCAGCAGAAGAACCGTGGCATCAGTTGTAACCTCGGCGTGTTCGTCGTCTTTCTGCTCAACATATTCCTAGACGAACGGTAGAACCGTGGCATCAGTTGTTACCTCGGTGTGTTCGTCGTCATTCTGCTCAACATTTTCTTGGATGAGCGGAAGAACTCTGGCATCAGTTGTAACCTTGGTGTGTTCGTCGTCCTTCTGCTCAACATATTCCTGGACGAACGGTAGAACCGTGGCATCAGTTGTAACCGCGGTGCATTCGTCGTTTCTCTGCTCAACATCTTCTTGGACTAGCGGAAGAACCGTTGCATCAGTTGTTTCCTCGGTGTGTTCATTATCCTGTTGCTCAACATTTTTTTGGATGAGCGGAAAAACCGTTACATCAGTTGGAACTTTGGTGTGGGCGTTATTTTTTTGATCAACATCTTCTTGGATGAGCGGTAGAATCGTGGCATCAGTTGTTACCTCGGTGTGTTCATTATCCTGTTGCTCAACATCTTTTTGGATCAGCGGAAGAACCGTGGCTTCAGTTGTTTCCTCGGCGTGTTCGTTATCCTATTGTACACCATGTTTTTTTTGTGATGAGCGGAAAAAACGGTGCATCAGTTGGTACTTCGGTGTGTTCGTTATTTTGTTGCTCAACATATTCTTGGATGAGCGGAAGAACTGTGGCATCAGTTGGAACTTCGGTGTATTCGTTATCCTGTTTCTTAACATCTTCTTGGGTGAGCGGAAGAACCGTGGCATCAGTTTGGAACCTCGGTGTATTCGTTATCCTGTTGCTTAGCATCTTCTTGGATAAGCGGAAGAACCGTGGCATCAGTCGTTACCATTGTGTGTTCATAATCCTGTTGCTTAACCTCTTCTTGGATCAGCGGAAGAACCGTGGCTTCAGTTGTTACCTCGGTGTGTTCGTTATCCTGTTGTCAACATGTTTTTGGATGAGCGGAAAAAACGGTGCATCAGTTGGAACGTCGGTGTGTTCGTTATTTTGTTGCTCAACATATTCTTGGATGAGCGGAAGAACCGTGGCATCAGTTGGAACTTCGGTGTCTTCGTTATCCTGTTGCTTAACATCTTCTTGGGTGAGCGGAAGAACCGTGGCATCAGTTTGGAACCTCGGTGTATTCGTTATCCTGTTGCTTTACATCTTCTTGGATTAGCGGAAGAACCGTGGCATCAGTCGTTACCCTTGTGTGTTCAGTATCCTGTTGCTCAACTTCTTCTTGGATCAGCGAAAGAACCGTGGCATAAGTTGTCACCTTAGTTTGTCGATTATCTTGTTGATCACGATCTTATTGTATCAGCAGAAGAACCGTGGCATCAGTTGTAACCTCGGCGTGTTCGTCGTCTTTCTGCTCAACATATTCCTGGACGAACGGTAGAACCGTGGCATCAGTTGTCACCTCAGTTTGATCGTTATTCTGTTGATCAAGATCTTTTTGTTTCAGTGGAAAAGAGCGTTGCATCAGTTGTAACAGCGGTGTATTCGTCGTTTCTCTGCTCAACATCTTCTTGTACCACCGGAATAACCGTGGTTTCATAAGTTTGCAATTTAATTGGAACTGCTATGCATGTAGCATTGAAAAGAGCATACATGCACACGGTGAGAAGGAGCTTTGCGTTTATGTCTTCGGATGTGTCTGATTTCTGCTACAATGCTTCTGTAATATATGCAGTCTTGAAAACCAATCAAGCTTTAGCTGACAGCCCATTGGCAGTTTGTTTGTGTGTAAGGTTTTTAAGCCAATTTAGATTGACTTGGGGTCAATTTCTTTATTTTCTGATTGGTTAATCAATAGACAAGAATGTTGATTGGACAAAAGGTTCCCGAGTGCAGCAGTAGTTTCGAAGCTGTGATAATGTAGATTAAGGTTTTTTGAATCAATTTAACAGTTCGGCTCATCTCTCATCAATGTTTTCTTATGCGCGTCTACTTCGATCGAATTGAATCTGGAAGATGGGGAAAACTAAACGAAATCTATAAGAAGATTCCCACCAAACGGAATTGGTAAGAGAAGTCGCCTCAACGAAATGGATTAGTTGAATCGACCAAATTTAATCGTTAAGCGAGTTGACGAAACGAAATCGACCAATGACGACGATCAAATTAAATCAGTTAGACGAGGAAAAGTGAAAGAAATCTATAAGACAATTCCCCTCCAAACGGAATTGGTAGGACAAGTCGCCTAAATGAAATGAATTTGTCGAGTCGATCAAATTTAATCGGTAAGAAGAGTCGACAAAACAAAATCAATACGTCCAAATCATCGAATTGACTCAGTAAGATGAGGAAAACTAAACAAAATCTATTTGACGATTCCAATCAAAGGGAACTGGTAAGACAAGTGGCGTAAACGAAATGGATTAGTCGAGTCGCCCAAACAAAATCGATAAGTCGCGTCGATCGAATTGAATCGGTTAGGCAAGTCGATTATACGAAATCGATCAGTCGAGTCGATCGGTAAGACGAACGTTCTACTTATTTTTGATTCAGATATTTAAGATAAGAAGTCTTCCAGCAACCCGTAGTACGTCTGACCCGAAGCATCGAATCGCAGGGTTCTGGGAGAAGAGGTACAATAAGAAAATTATTGATTTTATCACAATATAATCACGTTTTATTTTACACGGAACTGATAACGCAGCATCTTTTCTTAATGATCAAGTTTACTGGGTTTGTCGTCTTGCTGCTCAACGTCTTCTTCGATCAGCAGTAGAACCGTTGCATCATCTGTAGCGTCGTTGGGTTCGTCGTCCTTCTGCTCAACATCTTCTTGGACGAGCGGAAGAACCGTGGCGTCGCCCTGTTCAATTGGAACTGCTATGCGTGTAGCAGTGAAAAGAGCGAACAGGCACAGAGTGAGAAGGAGCTTTGCGTCCATCTCGTCTGATTGCTGCTGCAATATATGAAGTCTGGGAACCAATCAAACCCCATCTGACAGCCCATTGGCATTTTGTTAGTGTGCACGTTGGTAAAGGAAATCAGGATTGCCGAGGAGTAAATATCTCTATTTTCTCATTGGCATATCTGTTGGCGAGTCATTTCATTGGACAAAAGGTTTCCGAATTTTGCAGGAGATGAGAAGCTGATAGAAAGTAGTTTTGACCTCATTGTTCAGTCGTATTCATCAATGTTTTTTTGGCGCGTAGGTAAAACGGACTAATTCCCTGATAGTTGCCACCCAGGCACCTTGATCCGCGTTTACGCGAGCGATCGACGGATCCTGTCGTCCCTTAATCAGACAGCGTCGACGAGTGCTTTTTAGCTGCGGAAGACCGATTTTTATAAGCGCTGTTGCTCGCCGACGTTTAACCTAGCCAAACCACTGCAACAGACGGGTGTTTAGAAGGGTTGTCCGATTTTTCGCGTCTTAACAGCGATACCTTATTTCGTCACGCCAGTCCGCTTTAAGGATTCGTCGCAGACACCAGTATTCCAATTCAACCAATATCCCGGAGTTTTCTAGCCTAGTAATGTCGGGTTTCGATCGAGTCGGATATCGCTCGGAAGGCGTTTCAAAGAGCAACAACTGGATGGTGTAATCCGTTCGTTTAGGAAATGCGCATTAGCATTCCGAAATGTGACCAAAAAGTTGCACGGAAGGATTTTCAAGGCTTTGGAACCGCGCTTTTCAGAAAATGATTCTTTTAATTGCTGGTCTATTTTATTTTTCGAAGAAAGCACTATTTTTTAATAGAAAATCATAATCAGTTCGCTGACATATAAGGGCACTGATTTATGGATAATAAATGATAAATAGCAAATTTCGATTATTTTTGTGAAATATTCATTGACCTGTAGTGTACTGATTAATTAACGTTTGTTTAAAACGATAAATTGACACACCTTCCGATTCGAACCTACGAAGTGGTCGTTTTGCTTTCTTATATTCGGTGGGCCCGTTAGAATAAGAACATATCTATTATTGACCTCTTCAATTGGCGAGCATTTTAATTTTGTTTTCGTCACTTACCACGTTTTTTTCGGTAAACAAAAACAAATGGAATCCAACGAACAAATTGCCGCGGTGTCGGTCAAAATTCCCCCAGTCTGGCCAGGTGACATGAAAGCATGGTTCACTGTCATCAAAGCACAATTCTCTTGTCTGGGCATCACCAAGGAGCTGACAAAATTTTATCATTTGGTAGGCGCTTTGACGCCTGAGTTGGTCAGCCGCTTCTCCCACGCCATCACAACTACTGGCGAAACTCCGTATACAACCTTTAAAGAAGCGATGCTTAGTCAGATGCGAAATTCCGATTTGGTAAATGCGGATTTTCTTCTGAACAATGTCTAAATAGGTGATCGAAAACCATCCGCTTTACTGCATCACCTTCAAGGCATTTGCAGTGACATGGGCCTTAATGATCGCTTTATCAAGGCTTTCTTCATTAAAAAGCTTCCGCCAGCAATCCGGACTGTTGTCGCACTTGCAGAAGATGTACCCCTAACGCAGCTTGCCAAAATGGCCGACAGGGTAGCTGAAGCTGACGCGCAACAACGATATATCGCCGCCTTCGCAAGACAGCCAAGTCAAGAGAGGAAGGACATCAAAAACCCAGATTGGCACGAAGAAATGCAACGCCTGGTTCACCAAATGGAAACCAAGCTACGCGCTGAATTTCAAGGACGTAACCGCCAACACAGCCCCAATTATAATTCCCGAAATTCGTCACCTTTCCGCAGAAGTAATCGCCCCCCCTTAAAGATGCGGTTGTACGGTTTATGTTGGTATCACACAAACTTCGGGCCTAACGTACGTGTGGTGATTGCTAACTATAATTATTAATTGTGTTTTA
>JAPUBX010001762.1:0-11926 GCA_028672205.1 Proteocephalus fallax | reverse complement strand
GTAATGGCACGTAAAGAAGGGTTTATTGTTCTAAAAAAACTAAAACAAATGTTTTCTTATTGTTATTTATATTATTTGGATTCCCATGGTTGTTGTACTCGCGATCTCAATGAAGCCATTACCATGATGTTTATTAATATTATTATTATTATTATTATATACGCTCACAGTCCTCTATTCAAATTAACATACAAATATTGATATTAGGTTATTAAACACTATCCGATTGGTAATTTTCTGTCATGATGGACACTGAGTAATTGATCAGCCTCTTTATTATGGCGTTGCAGTTGTTTATGTAGTGTGGTAGAAGTAGAAGTGGTAGTAGTGATAGTGGTAGTGGTCGATATAATCTCAGATTCGAAATCAATCGAGTGATAGAAGGATTCTGCAGCCAGAGCGATTTTTGCACGAAACACGGATTTACAGCTCCAGAAGTTTCTGCTGAATGTATATGATCGAGTACTTCTCCTAGAGAATCGTTATAGGCTGTACAGTATGTTTTAAAGTGTCGTGTCTAATATTCAATAATTTGTCTTGAAAAAAATGTTCCAAATAGTAATCCAAAATTAATGCCAAGAATATAGGTGTCAACCATGAGACTTCATATTTGCTTAATGCAAATAATGCAAGAGTACATTAATTATAAAATAGCGCCGTCACAACAAATATCATACCAGAATCCAGGTACAACTTTCATTATATTTCAAATCCACACTAATAACGTGTTAGTTTAAAGTCGACCAAACCGTTGATAGAACTTCTCGTTGAACGCCAAAATATGTTATATAACATTAAAATATGTATTAACATTGTACACCCAGTCGCGATAATTGGTCGACTCTTGAGCTTGTTGGATGTATTGGAAATGTCAAAGGATAATCGAAAGCATTTTCAGTTCGCGACGACATCTAAGCCCCCAGTTTTCAGGTATTAGGAGATAAAGCTTTGATGTCGGAATTCACTTTTTCTGGCCATCCACGATGCAATATTATCAAAAGAAAGGCGATCGAAATCCCAGAACCAAGGGGAGGGACCTTCTCAATGGCGACAGAAAGAAAGGAAATCGCGGCGTACGAATACCGGGCAGGAGTAGCCCCTCTGGTCGTGAATAAAGTTTTTTGGTGTCTGCTTGAGTCTGAACTCGCAACTGCTGACAGAAGAACTAAAAATTGCGCGGGTAGCTAGGAAGTAAATCTCTAAGAAAAAAACGACGAAAAACATGCAGGTGATTTGTTGAGGCGATCTTTATCAGGATCCAACGGATTGTAAGGGAGTTCACGTTCTACTGAACAGATCCCTGCTGCCTTGCGGGATGCACTTCATGGTGCAAACCACGAAATATTTTCACAATCATTAAAGCAAATCTTTAAATAATACACATTAATTATTTCTGCCGAAAAACGCCTAGGTTTAAAAAAACAAAGCATAGCCGTCGCCGTTGTGAACGAATAACCAATTAGGTCAATTTTCATGATGAAGTAAATATGAACCTTTTTTAATGAATTGAAACCAAAAATAACGACGAAATAGGCATGGCCATTATGAGTTTAAATCGCGAGAGTCGACGACATTCGATACGTGCCTGGGATGCTGGCAGCAGTGATGCGAACGGTATGGTTTCACCATCGACTCGGAATCAACAGAAAATGAATGATATTATTTCCTTTACAATGATGTGTGTGAATTGGCTCCTCTGACATAAACTTCCGTTTATATTCTTTCCTCGACAAACGATTTGCCCAAATGTGTTAATTGTTATGTTTTCAAGTAGATTAATTCGGGTTAGCCTGCGTGAAAAATGAGTTGCTAATTTACTTATGGCAGATCTGTTCAATTTGGTATTATAATAAATTTAACTCAGGTACCCAGGAACCTTAACAATTGCATTATAATTAAGACCACCTAACCGTGGTGTTTATACGCGTCCTCTGCGATATTTGAGGGATCGGTACAGCTCTTCTGAAGACGTTTTGGAGAACCGTTTTAGTTCCATAACCAGACTCTTATTGTATAAATATATACAACTGTAATATATAATATAATTTAATATCTATAGATGTTGTTCAAGAATCGAAAAACTATCTTTCAGTATGTATCGCCAAAACAGATTAAAATAGTTTTTTGTTGGACAGCGTAAAACTCAAACAACAGGCTCGATTTTACCAATTTTAAAATGCAATTTTGTTTTTTGACGTGCTTTTCAGATAATAATATCCCTGGTTCGTGAATCTAATTTAAATCGGAGCTTTCAAAATTCCTCGTTTCAATAATCGCCCTCACATTACTCGAGTTGTTTACGACAGTAACGACTTGGAAGGGGGTGTCAGCGACCCTGGTTGGATCATGAGTTGAGGTCATTCGTTAAAAACGTAGGACATTTAAGAACGCACGATAAATGCGCCGTAATCTTCACTCACAATCACCAGGATCAAACTCTCTTAGGAAATATGAAAGTTTCTGCTGTTTCCTTCCTTGCATTGGTTTTCCACACATCGACTCAAGATAATCCTTCAGAAGGTTTTCAACTCGCAATTGGTTATACTTTATTTAAGCTTCCCATTTACAGTTGATCATGACTTCTTAACTGCCAATATCAATAGATACACGCTATGAAATTTCTCCAGACACATTGCGTGACGTTAAAGTTATGCAGCCTAATGGATTTGTCAGCGTGAGAACAATTTATAGTACTAGTTATTACCGAAAGTATTCGGTAAAGTACTTTTATCAAAGAACTTTCATCAACTGTACGGCATGTTTTATCTAAGGAAAGGGTCGACGCATAATTATCATATTCATTTTCCTTTGTTCGTTTTACATTTCAAGGGTTCACAACTCTTCCAGATGAAATATTCGAAGTAATGATAAACAAACCACACCTACAAGTTTCCATTTTCGGTCAGAATAATAACGTTTCATTGGTCAATGTTATTTGGCTAATTAGAAAGAATCGATGATTATTCTGTTCATTACGCTTTATCATCCACGGAAATACCAATGGTTTTGTCGTCACGTTTTACTACCTTTTCGCAGTAGAAAGAGTAGTAAAATTGAAGTAGTGGTATCCATAGTGGTGATATTAGTACATGCATAATATAGCGCAATATGGGCTTTAATAGGATTTAAAATCATATACAACCGATTTTTGAGGACCGATAAGGTTTCGGGAAATTTCAAATACCAGATTCGCCGATTCGCACTGTTAAAAACCTGTCGGTGTGGTCTGTCTACAATAAACCTTCCTTCAAGACATCAATCTGGATCACATATTTGTGCCAGAGAATTTCGCATGATTCCGTCAGGCCCAAGTACGCGGCGCTACGTCCAAGGGGGGTGGTTTCGCGAGTTTAATAACAATCTGAGGTGGTTAAAATCGAACAAAAGTGTTTTTTGCTATGCCGCCAGTGGTATTGAATGTGTTGTATTAATTTGACATCCAAATCTGTGACAGGGTTTTACCTGTATTTTCTCCCTTCTTCTTCAAAAGCGTATACATCACAGTGATATGATTCATTTTAACATATTTGATTAACTAGATGTATTGTTTTCGGTTTCAGCAACTTAAACACAGTCAAACAAGGCGACAGCATCTGGGTTGTCGCCAATTCGACGCCAGAATAACCGATGTTGTCGCGCTCCATGAATGTGCAAATAAATAAGAGCAGTATCTTTTTGCAATTCAGGCTTGCGAGATTCGGCTGCCATTAGTAATCCATTTTTTTGATCAATCGGAAACCTAACAATTTACAATCACACTCAAGATCAAAGGTTATTGAAAAGAACCCATTTTTGATAATAAATGCTCAATGAATATACGTGAAACTTATCTGTCTTAAATGTTTTAGCCACTTATTTTTCGCGTAGATTAAAGCTGAATTTGTCGATTTTAAAACAATTTAATTCACACACATCATTCAAAGGAAATAATATCACGCATTTTCTGTTAATTCAGAATGTTAAGTCGAGTGTGAGAGGGTGGAGCAACCGTGCTGTTGGCATCACTGCTGCCGGTCTCCCAGGCACGATGCAATTTCGTCGATTTGCAAAATTCAAACTTTTGATTGTTATCCGTATTTCGTAATCATTTGCAGTTGCTTGAGATTTACTTGTCACAGAAAAATGCCAAAAGAACTTAATGGCTAATCTTCAGCACAGACGACAGTCACGTTGTTATATTGAACTAATGCGACCGTTGCGAAATAATGGCTATTATAATCTCAATGTTATAACAATGGTACAATAGACAAGTGTTTTTTTGAGATAACAAAGGAGACGCCTTTCAAAGATTATCGGTTTTTTTTAAAATTGTTATTGCGTTTGTTTGGAACGCTCGGATCTTGTGTATTATCAAAACGCTTCTTCACGTCGATACATTAGTTGTAAGACAACGTGTGCCTCAAGTCAGGAATCGGCAACTAACCAATGACGATAATCAAGGCAAACGAAGTCTTCGAAAT
The DNA here is from genome assembly GCA_028672205.1 of Proteocephalus fallax. Lineage (NCBI taxonomy): Eukaryota > Metazoa > Platyhelminthes > Cestoda > Proteocephalidea > Proteocephalidae > Proteocephalus > Proteocephalus fallax. The sequence continues at coordinate 7,466 of JAPUBX010001762.1, read as the reverse complement.
AATCGTTGTTTTCTGTAAGAGTTGCTGTGTTCATGGAATGGTGCAGTAACAATCATCGATTGGTCTCAGTGTGTCGCAGATATCGGATTTGACGAGCGTTTTTGTAAGGAAACACCGATAAAGACGCGGGAGTTGTAGATGGGAGTCCCGGTTTGCTTTTTTTGTTATAAATAATTATATTCGTTTGCCTTGTAAAAATGTAACTTTTCTTTAGTCTCTTGTTTAAGGTACTATGGAGTTAATAAACCGTCATCTTTTTATAGTGAACTGCAGTTGCCTCGTAAAAATGGATTATTATTTGTTCAGAGGGGTTCTAAGCAATATTTCGCAACATATTTCACTTTTGTAAATACAAAAATGTTATCTGGACTATTATTTTATATTTCTTCAGTTAATATCAAATTCTCTTGGAAATTAAAATCCAATGTATTTGTACACGACCACTACTATATTCGAAGAAGTTGTGCAAAAACATCGCACAGCAAAATTTGCACAACATGCAAATGACACTAGCTGATTCTTCGTGGTAGCGAAATCACCTAAAGCGCAGAATCCACCATATTTTTTTCAAAATTTTAAAATGAGTATGTCGTGATTCGTAGTTCGACGATAACTTAACCCGCCAAACCTTTTTATGACTTTTTATGATTGTTTTCTTGATTTAATTATACAAAGGCACAACGTTAAGTCGGCGCTCGAGCGTTCGTGGTCGGAAATCGGTCGTGTGTAATAAAACAAAAATGGGCGTTTAAAGTCACTCACACATTAGACTCCTCGTCGACAAAGGGGAAGAGATACAATAAGGATAGCTGGTGGGGACGGAGGTTTACAGACGCTAAATTAACGGGCAAAGTTTGTCGGATTCGGGGGTGTGCGGATGACGCGACCGTTTAGTGTACGGGTGGTCGTCAATTCGCCAGGCGGCTCCGGACTGATTCGGGCAGGGGCATGAGAAGATGACACAATCTATTGTCTTGGGGAAATCGCGTCGTTCGGTTGGCCAATCAGTTCGGTCAGACTCCGAATTGGAAAAAAGGTATTGAAAAAGGGTTCCTCGACGAAAGCATTCATGAGTCGATCAATTAAAACCGTTTCATGGCGTCCATTCATGGATATTTTAGACGCTATTTTATCCGAACGAGAAAGTACGGCAAAAGGAATGTGGGTGAGGTGGCGGATCGAGGTCGTTACTGTATATCCAGAGACTACCGAAACTTTTGATTCGTCAACGATTTTCTTTCGTCGGACGCTTACAAATTAATCAAACGTGAACAGGAAGTTCGCACCTAAGATCGCATGAGGAACATCAGTAACGATAAATGTGATCCACTATATTTTCAAAATTTTAAAATGAGTAAGTCGTGATTCGTAGTTCGACAATAACTTAACCTGCTTAACCTTTTCATGACATACGCGTCAAAGTATAATCAAGATTGCATTCTTGATTTCATTATACAACGTTAAGTCGGCGATCGAGCGTTCGTGGTAGGGAATCGGTTAGTGTGTGGTATAACAAAAATGAGCGTTGAAGGTAAATCGATGGCTCGCCTCTTAGACTCTTCGTCGACAAAGGGGAAGAGATACAATAAGGATGGCTGGTGGGGACGCAGGTTTACAGACGGTAAATTAACGGGCAAAGTTTGTCGGATGCGGGGCGTTCGGCTGACGCGACCGTTTCGAGTTTGTGTGGTCGTCAATTTGTCAGGCGGCTCCGGACTGATTCAACCGAAATATTGTAAAAAAAACGGCTCTCTATCGCGTATGATGAAGAGTCGTGCGATAGGATGCGAGGGAGATCAAACAAGGATTCCGTTAATTCGTTAGATCTGCATGAGATGCGATGGTTGTGCGATGGGCAAAGATAACGGGTAGTCATTAACGAGAAACACCGGTTTCATTAGACGAGTCGTGTTTTGACCTAATGAATATTTCGAGTTCTTTGCTTCGCCTAATAGTTGCCGTGCTAAAGAACAGGGACTAAAGAACAACAAATGTTCTATGGAACCAGTTTTGGGATTCTACTGCTCAATCAGTGTCATGACGGTCCAAAACATAATGCTATATAAAGATTTTTCATGATGAAATATGTTTCGACAGCAAAAAATATGTCTGACGAAATAGCATAGCAAATCTCCATCGATTTCGGCAGTGTTGAAGGTATCCAATTCGATGTTGCTAGTACTTCTTCCGACTTGAAATTGTGTCGTGAACAAAATAATAACTCGTCCAAGAACTTTCATCAACTGTACGGTATGTTTATTCCAAAAAAAAGGTTCAACAAAAAATGAACATTTGTATTTTCATTTGTTGGTTTTACATTTCAAGGGTCCATCAACTCTACCAAATAAGATATCTGAAGTTACCATCAACAAACTACACCTACAAGTTTAAATTTTTGGTCGGAAACACACTTTTTCTTCGCCAAACGATGATTTTTTTGTGTATTTTTCGCTATATTTAGACGAATATTCACATCCAGAAAATCGAAATAGGCTGCACGGTATGTTGAAGTTCTGTTTTTTTATTCTTGTTTACCCATTTTATTTATATATAAGGATTCATTACATTTTCCGGCTTACGGATCCGAAATATTCATTAAGAAACCGCATTTTCGACTAACCCTTTTTGGGCCGGAAAACGGTTGCCCTTCGTCGATCGAAGCCTCTTTTTAAGTGCTTCGCAAAATTTAAAATATGAACTTTTGTCTATGGAGAGATTCCGTGGATTATCTGGCGTTTATCAAACAGATTCCTAAAGCGTTCTGCCGCGTTTAAATTGGAATAAAGGTTTATTTGGTACAGTATAAATCGTTTACTTGGAATACAATAAGAAAATAATCATTGATTTTTTGACAGCATTCTGCTATGAGATTGGTTTTCTACATTCGTTTTAAGACAACGTGTGATGGGTGTTCGTGTGGCTCAGAGGCAGTATAACAAGTATGAGATGTGGAAATTTTCTTTCAGTTCCTGTTTCACCTGCTTTGGTGAAACTAAAAATCGATATGCCGCCGTTCTTGTTGGTATTGAGCGGTAATGCCTTGCGTCTTACTACAAGCCGTGGAGACATTTCAAGGTTTTAATTGCACAACCACTGGCATCCCGGATTATAACCGCTACTGAAATTCGATTAGATGTTTCATGAATGAAGTTTATCTGTTTGTGAAGGGGGATGATAACGATAGCATGGTGGTAAATGTCGTTGGTGCAAAATGATAAAAAACGCAATCCGGTTAGACTAAGCGAGTTTTGTTTAAATAAGCCAATCGACTGGGAGCGTGTGGTCTTGAATAATGTAGGATTTGTGCCTTTTTATCGTTGGTACTTTAAGGAATTAGAATCATTGTTAAACGTTTAGTTTCTAGCAACTCGGTTTTTACTTATTTGTTTGTGACCGAATTAACTTCATGGTCAACGAAATTGGTTTACTCTTTGAATGAACAGACTTTACAACAATTGAAAGTGTAATTTTTTTTAAATGTGATTTTCTGATTGCAAGTACCGATTCGTCTATTTTCACTGCAACTCATCCAAGCGAAAATCCAACGAATTAAACAGCCCAGAGTGAAGTAAAAGAGACCCAACAAGCTTCAATGAGACAACTCCCGCGTCTTTATAGGCGGCTGATCGGAGCGAAATTAAATACAAATCTCTCTCATTTCAATTGACACCAAAATTGTTTTTTTATATATTTTTCAACAATTTCAGATATGATTGAGAGCCATATATTGTCTGTAGCGTCATTTTGGGTCTTCCAATGCACAACCGCTACAAAACAATGACAGTATCATAATTGATTGAACCCTAGGCTAAAATCTGAAATATGTCATCGTTAATATCTATGGCAAGGCTTTTAAGGACGTTTGTTCAAAGTTATTTAAAGAAAACAAATAGCCTCCAATGAGACAAGCTCAGTTACAAAACCCAAACGCACAATTTTTCCATGGAAGAATCCTAAAAAATGCTCCTTGTTTCAGTAAATGTAAGAAAACAGCTCTTAAGTAACCGAATCAAGGGTCCTAAATACTAGTACATGCGTTCTGAAGTCGTCGAAACGTTAATTATTGCATTCACGCTCTGTTTTGTCAGAGAGACGTAAAGCTGAGAAGACGTCTTATTTATATGGATAGCGCTTTATTCACAAGCCTGGCACATTGTGACTAGAATGACCGACTATAACTCGGTATTTAAGAGCTGTTTACTCACATGAAGACATAGGGTGCATTGTTCATGCACGACAGGATAAAGCATTTACGGAAACAAGGAGCGTTTATTGACATGAGTGTTAATTTGGTCTTTTTAATCATCTTGCGCAAACTAAATTATCTACCGTGCTATCGTAATCATCCGTCTTTACTAACTTAATTTAGTCGTGAATGTGGCTGCTTATTTGTCGAGGTTAATCCCGATAACACACACGGATGCACCAGTCGAAACCCCGTCGAATTAATTCAAACAATCACGATTATGTTAAATTAAATTTTAAATCCACATAAAATTTGAAAAGGTAAGCTTTATTCGTGGCAGAATTCTCGGGAAATCACCCCGATGAAGGCCAAACTGATTGCCCTGTTCAGATGGTGGGTAGGACCAGTGTCTCCATAAAATCCATGGAATCTATTCATAAAGACGCCAGCTGATATTTTGCGAAAAACCTCAAAAGCGGCTTCGGTCGATAAAGGGCAACCGTTTTTCGGTTCGGAAGCGTTACGCTTACTGCATTGAAAGGACCTCAACGCATGATGCAACCAATATGTGGGTAACGCTAAAGCTAGCCTATAAGCAAGGAATCCTTAGTCATATCAATTATGTTATGTGAGATTTCTGAAGACTTAATTTATTCAATTTTGAGGTTACTATGAAATTCGAAGTCACTCGCATAGGGTATTTGTTTATATTTGTCCATCACAAACACGCATCCTTTGAAAAACTTGGGAGATGATTTAAACAATTCCATAAAGTCGAATAGCTTTCGTTGATACACCAGGAGGCCTCGATTTAACTTACAAGTATAAAAGGAATGTTGAGAAGGTAGTGTGGATTTAAAATAAAATTTGAACATGTTTCTAACTTAATTCGTCAATCAATAAAAAAATACACATTTTCTGTGGAGCCATTTCGAGATTTTAATTACACAACCACTGGCATCACGCATTGTAACCGCGACTGAAATTCGATTATATGTTTCATGAATGAAGTTTATGTGTTTGTGAAGAGGGATGATTACGATAGCATAGTGGCAAATGTTGTTGGTACAAGATGATTAAAAAGACCCAATTGCAACTCGTGTCAATAAACGCTCATTTTTTCAGTAAATGCTTTATCCCATCGTGTGGGATCAATACAAGCCAATTCTTTATGTGAGTAAACAGCTCTTAAGAAACCGAGTTAAAGTCGGTCTTTCTAGTCACAATGTACCAAGAGTTTGAATAAAGCGCTTTCCAGAGGTATGAATAAGCGAGTATTGTTTCAATGAACCAATCGACAAGGGGCGTGTGGTTTTGTATAATGCAGGATCGGTGGCTTGTTATCGTTGGTACTTTAAGGAATTAGAATCAACAGTATTAACAGAATAAACAGTAAGCATTTACATTAAATAAAATCAAAACAATTGCGAGGTGGAAGCCTTCTGAAGGAATCCCACGATTCAAGCATCCAGTCGCGGTATGGAAAACCAATGCTATCAAGGAAACAGCAGCAAATTTCATATTTCCTAAGAGAGTTTGATCCTTGTGATTGCGAGTGAAGATTACGGCGCGTTTATTGCGCGTTCTTAAATGTCATACGTGTTCAACGCGCGACCTCTACGCATGATCCAACAAGCGTCACTGACATCCCCTTCCCAGTCGTTATTGTCTTAAATAACTCGGGTAATGTGATGGCGATTATTTAAACGATTTTGCATTGCATATGTGCTGAGGAGTTTTAAGAAATTCGATTAAACTTCGGTTCACGAACCAGGGATATTATTATCTGAACGGCACGTCAAAAAACAACCACATTTTTAAATTGGAACAATAGAGCCTTATGTTTGAGTTTTACGCAACAGACAACTTTTTTAATCTGTTTTGGCGATCGTTTATCGTTTTTTGAAGAAAAAAATATTTATATTACATTACTATAAAAGTCTTGTTAAGGAAAAAGGTTCTCCAAAACTTCCTCAGAAGAGCTGCAACGACCACTCACATATCGCAGGGGACGAATCGCTGAAAAGGAATTCGATATAATGCTGGCTCTAGGCATTATAAGACCGTCCTCCAGCAGCTGGTCCTCTCCTCTACACATGGTCACGAAACAGACTCAACGGGATTGGAGGCCCTGTTGTGATTTCCGGGCCTTAAACACAGTAACGGAACACGACATTTACCCAATTCCCCATATCCAAGATTGTGTTGCCTCTCTTAACAGAAAAACTATTTTTTCAACCGTCAACCTCACGCGCGCTTATCACCAAATTCCCGTCACAGCAAAAGACATTCCCAAAACCGCTCTTAAGACACTATTTGGGTTATTCGAGTTCTTACGAATGCCTTTTGGTTTTTCGGAACGCCGCCCAGTCCATTTTTCGCGGGCTAGATTATGTATTCGTATATGTCGACGATATCTTGATCGCCAGCACGACACAGGAGGAACACCTAACACACGTAGAAGAGTTTTTCGGCGTCTATATCATAACGGCCTAGTAATCAACGAGATCAAATGTTATTTCGGCTCGTCATCGGTTCAGTACCTCAGACACCTGATTTCTTCCGAAGGATGTTAACCCCTGCCCGAAAAGGTAAAGGCCGTCTCAAGTTTCCCAGTTTCCAAGACTCGCCGCCAGCTTCGTCGGTTTCTGGGAATGATTAATTTTTACCGCCGCTTCATACCCAATTGTGCCTCCATCTCTTTGCCCTTGCATGCATTGACCGGTGGAGCCAACGGACCATTACACTTGACAGATGAGCAACTGTCAGCCGTATGGATTTTGAAATAGAAGCTGGCAAAATGCACCTTGCTTTTTCACTCGAACGCTAACGCTGGCTTATCTCTTATGGTAGACGCGTCGACCGTAGCTTCTGGTGCCGTTTCACATTAAGAGGTCGGGGATCACCAACAACTACTGGCCTTTTCCTCCAAAGCTTTCTTCGACGACGGAGAGACGCTATAGTACTTTCGGACGCGAATTATTAGCGGTCTATGCAGCCATCCGCTAATTCCGACATTGGGCTGAGGCTTCAACTTTAACGGTTTTCACGGACCATTTACTACTTATTTCAGCTTCCCGTTCATCATCTGCCAAGTACGCGGAGAGAGAAATAAGGCAACTTGATTTCCTGTCGCAATTTAACATTGAATTCAGGCACGTGAAGGCAGTCGACAACCCAGTCGCTGATGCTCTTTCGTGTATCACAATCAATGGTTTGACCAAAACGCCTCATATCGACTTCGAGGCTTTAGCACAAGCACAGCAGGAGGCACGAGTTG